>JAHIAM010002487.1:0-44679 GCA_021605205.1 Aegilops longissima | reverse complement strand
TCCGGCAGAGCCATGGTTCATCCTTCGACACAAAACCCGAGAAACCTCCATACACGCTTTCATTGTCATGCATGGCAGCCGAATGTACTAGATATAGACCACATCCACTATGCTGCAATGGATGGCTACCTTTGTTTCAATATCTACAAGGGTTGGATGAAGAGCAACACCTGTTGGGTTCAAGCAAAGAAGTATCGCCAAGAGGAAGAGGGACAAGGACGAAGTTTCGAGGACGTGGACGAGGACTCCCAGTAAGGTGGCAGTGTCGTTGTTCCTGGTGGTTCTAATGCAGTGTCTACCTGGGATAGTTGCAAAGTTTAATTTCAGTGTGCTTAATTTAATTTGAGTGGCGTGTTGCTGAGCCCCAGCAGAACTCATGTTATGTTTCTTCTTGTTACTTTAACTCTTCAAGACGCATATACTAGTATTTTTTACATTTCATCTTTTAGTTGGTATAGTACTACCACTCTTTTCTTCACATTATATACGCATAAATATATATGGCTAACATCATATAGCCAACGTAGTTTAGTTGTCAAAGAATTTCTTGTGGTGCTTAGTTTTGTCAAAGAATTCCTGGTGCTTAGTTTTATTTGAGGGGTAGGTTGTGTGGACACCATTATTGTGACTAGCCTTTTTAATAGTACTATATGCATAATTTTGGCTAATTAGCTTCCTCTATATGTACCACTTTTTTTTAATTTCAAGTTTTGCTCCATGGCGAAATCCATCGATACTATCGTTGTACAAAAGTATACATTTTTTAAAAGGCTAGAGGGCGGGCAGTCTAGCTTGGTCGGTTTCATCGAGAGGCGAGGCCTTTCTGATTTGACTACCATTATCGCTGGGAAGGCGGGGCCTTGTGATTTGACTGCTCGATAAATGCAATCGGACGACCTCGATCGAGGAGGAGAAAGAACCGCAAGATACTCAAGTTTTCCACCGGAGTAGTACTGGACGACTTAAGGAGCACGAAACACGGCAGCCCAAAGGCCATATGGCGATAAAAATGATCTAATTTGCTAGTCATCTCATTGTTAGCATTGTTCTATTCATTCCTAAAAACCATTGTACTATTCATGCCTCGCAGAACGTGGACACGTATGCGTAAAACACCAAGCAAAAAGATGAAACACACAGAAAGCAAAAAGAAGAAGGAAAATTATCACCCCAAATGATCTAATTCGCCACGGAGTCGTGAATCGCTTCTTCATCGCCCCACGACCTCCATCTCCCTGCGCTGCCTCCTCCGCCATCTTCTTCATTCTGTCTTATGACGCGGATTTCTCAACGCGAGCCTTCATCATCTGCTCCACGGCCGCATTACATGCACCTTGACAACAGCCGGTGCTCGGCGCGGAGCTTCGCCAACTCCTCCTTCTCGCTCCATGACGAGGGCGCAAGATCATCTTCATCGAGGAACTACTATTCTCATGCAGCTTCTTCCAGCCGGGCTTCTTCTCCTTCAACAGGTCGATCTCGCAGAGCTACTCGCTTGTCCTCCTCAAGTCGTCAGCAGGATTTCACCGGTCGCCTTCTTTCTCCGAGGCAATGCTCTTCTTCAAAGAGCCGCTACCAAGCCGGGCGGTCAACTCCCCGCTGATTGAGCTCGGCGGGCATGTCGTCGAGGCTCCCTTCAAAGAACTCCATCAAGCCTTGGATGAACTCCTTTCGCTTATTGAGGTGCTTATTGAGCTGATCGGGCATGCCGCCGAGGGATAACGACTCCAGCTCTGCCGCTCGGCATGTTCGCCTCTCGGCGTTAGGCGCCCGGGAGCCATCGCCTGCCTGCGTGAGAGATCTTTCGAGGTCTCTCTCGCATGGCGGCGCAGCCTTCTTTTTTTTCCACAGCCTTGGTTGCCGCCTCCCTTATTACGAAAGTAATTTCGACCCAGAGCTCTGCCACCAGCCATGGCAACGACGGACGGAAGAAGCAGTACTTATGAGGAGGAAAGGTAGAGTAATTTTCGTTAGGTAGTTCCCTTTATAATAACTAAGTACTAGCACTAGTACTAATACCTGCATAGTGGGGGACACATTCAGGTTTGGTACATACTAGTAGGGTGGAGCAAGCTTCAATGTGATGGGAACAAGGTAAAGATTAATTGATGGTTTTGGTTTCGAGGCCCTCAAACGGCTCCTGCATGAGTTTAGCGGAACATAAATTTCAAGTACTACACTCGCTCAAATGCGTAAATATTATGTTATCACAAAAATTGGCACAAAATACTTAAGGAGACCAATGGAAGTACTACTTAGCAACCCATTTATTTAACTACTCGCATGCGCAGCAGGGAGTAATAATGTCTTTCTTCCGCCCTCATGTCACTCAATTTGCATGCCGATATTAATTGACCATCAATGAAGTGAACGACTTTTACACGCCACAAATTATCACATGGGGTGGATCTTGGTACAAAATTGCATCCGGCCAGCACCAAGGCAGCGCGTATGCGAGGGAATGAGTGCGGCATGGTGTGGCGTGCACATCTTCGCTTCAGGCATGTACCGCCAAGATGGCTCGTGGAGGACGAAAGTACATTCTTCCGAACCAGCAGCACGTCATCGTGGATCAATCCACGCAAGGACTTTATGCGATAACGCTTCACATGTGCCACGTGGCTTCAATGAACTGTAAGAGAGAGACACCGTGGTAGCTGCCATTGGTATTCTAATTTACGGTTTTGCACATACCAAGTACTAGTAAGGTACACGGCATTGCACGATCAGATTTTGCAACCAAATTATGAATAAATACCACACAATAGCATGTAAGCTCCGAGTCATATATGCCCGATGTAGCCTTCGCTTAATTCTTATAGTTCATCTCATTCAAAATCAATTAGAGGGTGTTGATAATGCTTTTAGTCCCATGACTAAAAGTAGTGAGACTAAAACATGCTAGCCTCATCCATGCTTGGATCCAAATACTAAGGAGACTAAAAGCAAGTTAATGAGCATTTATTATCCTCCAAACCTCCAATCCAAACTCGCCTGTTAAAGGAGAGGAGTTAAATGAGGAGAGAGAGGACTAATCCACATTTTAGTAGGGGTATCCCCGACTAAAAATTTTAGTCTCAAGACTAGTTTTAGCCCTCTTAGTCGTGGGTGTTGGAACTTAGTCTCTTAAAGAGACTATTTTAGCGATTAAAATAAGTCCTTGATCCAAGCACCCTATTAGTTTTATAAAAAAAGTTAAGAACGCTGAATATGAAAAACATGGGATTATAGTGGAATGTCGCCTTGAATCCTACAGATTGTATTTAGTGTTTGATTGTGCATGGAAAAACACAGAATTCTTTCAAAGAGGTTTGAGGATGGATGTTTCCTATGAAATCTAGTGCAAATGAATCATATGGAAAAATTCCTATGGTTTACAATCCTACTAATCAAACAACCAAGATAGGAAAATTCTAATGATTAGAATCCTCCAAAATTCCTTTGAGAATCCTTTGAATCAAAGAAGCCTTAATCTATTTTATGATTCATGGAATTGCGTTGTAAAGCATAAAGTTAAAAAATAATGGCAATTCAACTAGAAAAAAGTTTGGGCGTTATGATACTGGAAGATTCTAGAACAAAAGAGAACCACTCGTTGTTTTGAGGTTTGTGCATTATGCTTAAGTTCAACCATGGAGTCTCTAGATTGTACATGTGGCAAAATCTGGTGGGGGGTAGAAGATGGTGCGAGGGCCGAGTGGAGGAGACTATGAAGGAATGCACAAGTGCGAGATCGATATTTAGAGAGAGGGGCGAACACGGGTCGCTGTTGCACGAGTGGCGTGAGTCATGAAAAATAAATGAGCTAGGGGCCAAGCATTGCTAATCCTTTACGAGGAGGGTCAATTCATGAAATTAAACCTTTTTAGCAGCAATTGTCTAATGATCACATTCATATTAGCCTCGATATATAGTGATGTTAGGGGGCAGGCTTTATCGCCTGCTTCGCCATTGTGGACGCTGTTCGAGATGAAGCGAAGGCATGGATGATGAGAGGGGGACGTTGATATATAATTAATGTGGGTGTATTAGCTATATATGTTAATCCTATATAGAGAGGTATAGATTGATCGATGTGGACGTGGGAAAGAGGGTGAGACCTCACCGGATATATCGGGTTGATCGCTTTGTGTGGAAAAACTATGAAAGACCTAGCTATATACACATACATAGAGGAACATCGATCGCTGCGCATGCACGCGTGAGAGATAAAGAATGCCCGATATGATGGAGAGGGGATGTGTGGTGTGTGCCTTCATGGAGACCAACTCAAGAAAAAAGATTGCATGCCATGATGGATAATGCCGATCGGTAGTGTGTGCATGCATGCACGCAGAGAAAGTTAGTGGTACAATTATAAAGAGAAGACTACTGTGGGTGTAAAAGAATAGGTGAGGTCATAATCAATGTAAAGTTGAATTCAAATATTTGAATAAGAGATCCCGATGTTTGAAACCCATGCATGCGTGAATATACCGGAGATCATGCCGGTGTGGTTTGGAAACGAGCATGTTGTATTGTATACACATGACCAAGGTCGACTGATTTGAATTTGAGATACCGATGGCGACATCATTTGGCCACGCCAACTTTAACTTTGAAAGATGGTCGTTGGATGAGGCAAATCCGATGGTCCAAATATGGCAAATTTGAGCACCATTGGCGGTTGGATATCATCTAGATTCCACCAGATTTCGCCACATGTATAATCTAGAAGACTCCATGGTTGAACTTAAGCATAATGCACAAACATCAAAACACAAGCACTTCTTATTTGTTCTAGAATCTTCCGTATCAGAATTGCCCAAATGTTTTTCTACATGATTTGCCATTATTTGTTTTTACTTTATGTCTACAACGCACAATTCCATGAATCTTAAAATAGATTAGCTTTCTTATAAAACTAGATGATTTTGAATGAAATGAACTATAAGAATTAAACTAACATCTACATTATGCATATATGACTCAAAGCTTGCATGCTATAATGTGGTATTTATTCATAATTTGCTATAATCTCATGCGCGCAATGCACGCCTACCTTACTCTAGTCTAAATGGTGTTTGTGTGTGTTACAGCGTGTTGAGGTGCAAATTGTCTTTTCTGGCTACACGTTGCTTGTTCTTCCAAAATTTCAAGCCGAGCCTTGTTATGCCGAAAAATTCAAGCTAGCTGCCTCTATCTATGGTGCTGAAACTCCCGCCTTCAACCCGCTACTTTGTTAGCCCGAAATATTTAAGATATATCTTTGTCTCACAGTCTCCGGCTAACCCGTCCATCTCAACCCCGCTTTGCTATTCAAATTACAACGCTGCGTAAAAACTCCCACCTCCCTGCGTGAAATCCCGACACGCCAAATGCCCGTGGTACCCCGAACCGTAAAGAACTGCCTCAAATCGGTGGGGGTACTTTCAGAATCTTACCCCACATTTCGACAAGCTGCTCTGCCATGGTTCCCACTGCCATCCCATCCGCCCACCCATTTGTACACCGAGGCCGTAAAAACCCGCGACGAAACCCCCACACCCGCGCTCGGCCCACCACCCAGCCGGAGCTCTCTTCCCGATGACGTCGTCCACAAGAACACCTCGACGCCCTCATCCACCATACCGATGAGGATCCGCTGCCGATCTCATCGCCTTGCCGTTCAGCCACCTCTATCCTCCACCTCAAGGAGCTGCCCCGACGCTCCCTCGCCTTTCGCACCACCTCCATTCCCACACCGCCGCCTTTATCTCGCACCACCGGAAGAGCATCTTCATCACCATTTCTGATGAAGTTCCGCCTAACCGGGCGCCACCAAAGAGGTTGTACACTAATCGCCACATTTTCTTCTTGATTCGATCTCACGGTGTTGCTGGTGCTCGATCCCGAGCCGACACGGCGCGATTTCCACGGTGTCGCCTCCTCGACGGGCGACGCCCACATCAAGAGGAGCTGCTGCTGCTTTAGCTCTAGTCACTGCTGTTTCTTCACTTGCTCTCATTCCCCGCTTGGTCTGCTCTTTTGCTATTGTTTGCTCTTGCTCTTGCTTTGGCTGCTGTCTCGATTGAGCTACACTTCACTGACTGAATCAACTTTGGGTCACCGATTGTGGGGTGGGGCTCAGAGGGTGAAGGAAGAACCACCCAGCTGGGAGGGGGGCTCACGAGAGGTACCCCACTATCTATCTTAGGGTTCAGGATGGGGGCGGTGGTTGCACGTGACGGGCGTTGACGGGCGGTGGCGGGGATCGCCAGAGAAAAAGCTCGCACGGGGGGTTTAGAGGGATGGCCGGGCGGCGGGCGGACCGGGCGGGGAGGTTTTGGGGCGGCGACCGCCGCCGCTGGTGGCGGGTCTGCTGTTTGGCTGGTGGTGGGTGGCTCAGAGCGGTGGATTTTGAAGATGAACCGATGCCCTTGATTTCAGATCCAACGGCTGCAAAAATCGACCGACCAGAGATGAAAAGTCACGACCGACGTAGCCTCACCTGCTAGTGCGCTTAGTTTCGACAAAGAAATTCAGTTTCGACAAAGAAAATTCAGTTTCGACAAAGAAAATTCAGTTTCGGCGCTTAAATTAGCTTCGGAGTTAAGTTCGGCCGGCGCTTATGTTCGGCCGGCGCTATGTTCAGAGATGAGCGGCTGATGTATTTTACATCTAGCACTTTTGTGGTTATGTATATTACGCCATGTATTGAGATGCAATTAGAATTCCACTCGTGTTAACGTTGTTCGTTGTCTCTCTTGTCCGCTTCAGCCTCGCTGCCGCATAACTCAACGGAGCTGCTCCAACAATCTAAAACCTCCATCACAAATGGAGCAAGACTCGTGCTCCATATCTAGATGCCTAAGATCTTCTTCCTCCTCCGATAGCAAAGTCAGCCGGAGCATCCTCACCGCCAACCCAATCATGTTGAGATCGACATGGCTTCGCTAAAGAGGTTGTACACTTGTTGCATCTTTTTTACTCTACATGTTATATATATTATCCATCGAGCACTCCGAGTAACGGAAATACGATTATTTTATCCTACTATATGACAAGTCGTGAGGTTCCAGCAACTTAGCTATCCGTGATGGACTCTCTTGAACGCCATCATTATTTATCTCGCTTGAGCTGTGCATTTGTCGATGGGCCTCGGAGTTGAGCTTTAGTATGGCAAAGGCTCGGGTCCAAAGTAATAGAAGTAGCACAAAAACATTTTTTAGTGTAGGATTTTCCTGCTCAAGCCTCGCCTACTAGAATCGCTAGTGCTTGAAAGGAAAAGTGAATGAAAAACATAGGAATTGGAAAGTTCCTATGGTACTACTTTTCATGAATTTGGTGCAAAGGAATGGAGCAAAGGAAAATCAGAGGATTTGTTCCTTTAGTGTATCCTTGAAAGAAAAACCGAGGAATTCTAATTTCCACTTCTCCTCCTTTTCATATTCTTATTCACAAGCACAACACTAAGAGATAGTAGCATAATAGCATTATAACCGTGACATTTTCTTGTGGTTTGACTTAATCTCACCATGCTTTTTTGCATCCTCGTGGTCTTCCAATTGTTGTGAATCAAACACCAGATTGGCGTAAACCTGTGTTTTTAAATTCTATGTTTTGCTCGCTGCATTCCTATCCTATTTCTTGTCTATTTCCTATCCTCCGCATTGTTAGAATCCTCAAATTCAAACAAGCCCTTACTCAATTACTTCACATATATATATGTGTAAGAAAACCTTGTGTTGTTTGTCCTGCTTCATAGGGCCAGGTTCCACCTCAGCTCACCTGCTTCCAATGACGGAAGGGTTCACCACAATAGGGATCCGCCTCTCCACTGCTCTTTTGCCGCCTCAGATCTTCTTCTTCCTCATTACCGCAGCCACTTATAAATCGTGATTACCATCATCAATCGAAAGCAGATGACCTTGAGGACTACACGGTCCGCAAGAGAGGTCGCACTATTCGCGCTCGCTACGCTATGCGCCGCTAATATGATGACATGCTACATTATCGTCAGTTCACCTATTAGACTATGAGTCAGTCCAAACTAATGTCGAAACTTGAGTTTTAAATGGTTGTGGGGTACATATTGGGGCAGCAATCGCATTATCTGCCTACTATCCGTTAATCTCCTCGTGTCTACTAAGAGTTTCATGTTGGGTGCAAACAAACATTAAAGGAGCCATTATCTGAGATTTTAACTAAAGCTATTATCCGCCTCGCTATCATTGGTTCCGGTCTATCCACGCTTGCTACCATCACTCGGGATTTGTGCATGCACTCCTTACATAATCTCACTCACGCTTTATTCCTATGCATGCCGCTTATTGTTCACAATGGAACTAATCATGTAGAGCAAAAGAGACGAGCTCTTGCGTGCAATAAAATTTCATGCAGACGTTGCTCCATGGTGGGTTACGCAAAGGCAGCCCCTCCACCCATTTCGGATCGTGAATCAAGAGGAAGATAACTATTCCGAGGGGATCTCGTATGGAGAAGACCACTCCTATTTACCCCATGAGGTCTTCGCCTAACTCTGGCATGTCAGATGTTGGTAACATCATGCATATGGTGTGAGGGAGTCCTGATTAGGGGTGTCCGGATAGCCGACTACCATCATCAACCCAACTATCATCCGACGGACTATCATCATCGACCGGACTCCAAGACTATGAAGATACAAGATTGAAGACTTCTCCCGTGTCCGGATGGGACTTTCTTGGAAGGCAAGCTTACGATACGGATATGTAGATCTCCTACCATTGTAACCGACTCTATGTAACCCTAGCCCTCTCCGTGTCTATATAAATTGGATGGCTCTAGTCCGAGGGACACACGACAACAACAGAACAACAACCCTACAATCATACCATAGGCTAGCTTCTAGGGTTTAGCCTCCTGATCTCGTGGTAGATCCACTTTGTAAACATCCACAATATCAATATCAATCAAGCAGGACGTAGGGTTTTACCTCCATCAAGAGGGCCCAACTGGTAAAACATCGTGTCCCTTGTCTCCCCGTTACCATCCGCCTAGACGCACACTTCGGGACCCCTACCCGAGATCCGCCAGTTTTGACAATCCGACATTGGTGCTTTCATTGAGAGTTCCTCCTGTCGCCACCGATAGGCTTGATGGCCCTTCAATCGACAACGACGCAGTCCCGGGTGAGACTTTTCTCCGGCAGATCTTCAGATTCGCGCTTTGGATCGCGGGCCAACCTACTTGGCCATCCGAGCAGATCGAAGTTACGCTCGTCACGTCAGGTTTGGAAGCCTAAACTTCACGGCCGATATCCCGGAGACTTGATCTTCGATGGATCTGAGCCACAGCCGAGCGTGCGCCGCCGTCACGATGGGCATGACTTAACTCGCCACGGACAGCACTTTGAGGTCAAGATGAAATCCGCCCCGCCCATAGTCCGGAGCCGATCGCCGGATCGAGGACGGATGGCTGGATACCGCCGGAGTCTGAATTCCACGGCGATGGAGCCGAACACTTACCTTGTCCCGCATAAAGCCTATGACTCCGAGGTGCCGACTTTTGCCGACCAACCTCCTCGCTACCCGCCAACCGAATCCGATTGCCGATCATGGAATTCACCGCTGCGACATCTTTTCAGCACTCGCCTTTGGCGGTATCATAAATTCACAAGCATCTCTCGCTATCCGAGAGCCCCGCTGAACTACGGCTAGGATGGTTGGGACGCGACGACGAAGAAATTCAGAGCCCACCCACCACCCACTTCAGAGCCACCGCCGACGATTTAACCGACGATTGACCATACACTCCAAGACATCGACGGTATGGACGACGATGCCGAGATCACTAAGAACCAAAGGCTCACAGACACCGAAGACCACTCGCCATACGACATATACATGGTGGACACCCAAAAGATGGGGACGGCGAGAAGCAACGGAGGCCGATTCCTTAAAGAAACAGCCCAAGCAACGACGTCACGGGCGCCGCCTAAATCCCGCCACGGCAAGAATGGAGATTCCGCACAGAGATAATAACACCCCGTAAAGTGCCGAAGACAACTCCTCCAAAGACGATCCAGCGCAGAGGAGGTAGGCAAGCCTCACGAGAGGGCGGCATTTAAGAGGTCGAGGATGACAATTACTTACCTCCTCCGGAGACGAGGCAAGCTCGCGACGACTTAATCTGCTATGCCCGAGGATCCCGTCGAACAAGAGCGCTTTAGACGAGGCTAATGGCCACGGCAAACAGCCTAAAGAAAAAGCGCAACAGCTTCAAGTTGATCAAGACCCATCGGCCGATGATGGACCGAGGTCCTCGCGTCAAGAGTATGAACTCAACGCTCCAAAAGTTATCCAAAACGCAAGTTGCTCTCCGATTAGAGGAGGAAGCGCATAAACCTGCATCACCAGCGACAATACGGCAGATCGCCACCCGTGGTCATGATGAGAGGGCGCAAGCCCTCCACCAAAACGCATTCTCGCATCGCCAAAAAGCATGAAGCCACGGGGAACGCGCCGGACTTATGGGATATATTGAGGACAAGGCAAGACAATCCAGATCTATCTATGGATCACGCGAGCGCCCTAAGACCCACGACTTAACACCGTCACGGATACAACTATCCGCCGGGCCGAATCAGCAGCGTATAACGCCTCTCGAAGCTACGCCGCGATATTGCTCAACACGAGGCGCCAGACACCCACTATGCTTCACCGACGAAGTAATGGATCATCAACCTCAAGGGTTTAAACTCGTTATATCGAATCCTACGATGGCACAACAGACCCCGCGTTTGGATTGAGGATTATCTCCTCCATATACATATGGCCCATGCGACGCATCTTCACGCCATCAAATATCTCCCGCCAAGCTCAAAGGACCAGCTCGGCATTGGCTTAACAGCCTGCCCGCAGAGTCAATTGATGTCGGAAGACCTAAGCCGCATTCCTCGACAACTTCTTAGGCACGACAAAGCGACCACCGGACGCAGATGACCTAAGCCACATAATCCAGCAGCCGCATTTAATCGCCAGCAATTTCGACACGGTTCTTAACAAAGAAAATCAAATCGCCGACCGTCCGGATGCAGAGGCACTCGCTGCCTTCAAACATAACATCCGCGACGAGTGGCTGGCCCGCACCTAGGACAGAGAAGCCAAATCCATGGCAGCCCTCACATCACTCATGACCCGCTTCAGGGAGAGGATAGCTGGCTAGCTCGCAGCAACAACCTCAGCAAAAACGCCGCAATCCGATACCAAGGACCGCAATGGCAGGTTGCATCGAAACAAAACAAACGCCGCATTAACGGCGATAACAATGAGGATACGGCAGTCAACGCCGGATTCCGAGGCTCCAAGCCCGTCAACGGAAGAAGCCATTCAAAAGAACCACTCCGGCCCGGCCCAATTTGGACCGAATACTCGACCGCCTCCCGTCAAATACATGGAACTCCCGAAAAGCTAGCTAACCACACCAACAGAGATTGTTGGGTATTCAAGCAGGCGCAAATTAATCGCCAAAACAAGGACAAGGCTACACAACATGACGAGGAAGAGACCCGCCACCGAACAACAGAGGACAAAAGGATTCCCTCAAGTTCGGACAGTAAACATGATATACGCAACGATATTCCCAAGAGGGAGCGGAAGCATGCACTAAGGACGATACGCTGATGGAGCCACGCCTCAAAATTCAACCCATGGTCCTCTTGCCCATCACTTTCGATCAAGAGACCATCCGACAAGTATCTTATGGCGATTCGCCGCATTGGTTTTAGACCCAATCGCCGATGGATTTCACTCACGAGAGTCCTCGATGGACGGCGGCAGAGCTTGAACCTTCTTTATCGTGATACAAGAGCGCAAGATGGGCATAGACCCTTCAAGGATTAAACCTACAAAGACAACCTTCAAAGGCGCCATACCAGGTGTCGAGGCCAATTGTACAGTGCTCAATTACATCGAAGTGGTCTTCGATCCCCGATAATTTCCGGCGAGAGTTAATCTTCAACATAGTCCCGCTGCGCAGCTGCTATCACGCTCGCCGGACGAACCGCTGCTCAAAATTCAACGCGTGCCGCATTATGCATACCTTAAGCTCAAGATGCCAGCCCTCGTGGAGTCATCACGGTCAATGGAAACACGAACGCCCCTCCGAACGGAGGAACATACACTGCTCGCGCAGAAGTACAGAGCAGCCTTTACAGCATTTCGAGTCCGCCGTAAACGACCGGACACGCCAAACGCTACCGAGCAACATCAACTAAGACCACTGGCACGCTCCGAGCATCGCCAGAGTAATGCGGCCTCAACCCCAGCCCTCGCAAAATTGTAAGACAAACCTCCACAGACATAATTACGCCTGAGATACCATGGGCATAGGGGAAAGGCACAACCACAACAGACTCCAGAGTGCGGTTCGACCACACCAGGGCTCCCAAGTGTGTCGCTTTTTTTTTTTATTTCTCTTTTTTTTATACAGAACTCGTCCGGCGAACCTGCCAACTCATGATGCAACAGCCGTGGAAGGACAAAGGCGCATTTAACACTCTGTGGTCTCCATCACGAGCATTAAATTTGTTAAATACAACATTCCGCTGCCTACCCTCGGAGGGAGACGCTTTAATTCGCCCAACTTTGCTTTCTGCACTATTTGTATCATTCCGCACTCATAGCATATCTTCTCAATAAAATGCAGCACTTTTTGCCTATAATTGTATTGATATATATATATATATATATATATATATATATATATATATATATATATATATATATATATATATATTCATTTATTTACATGTTGCATCCAGACATTTTGGTACGCCAAATACACCAGGGCTTATGTTCTCCGTGATTATGGTGTGATAAAGTCCGCACACTTTCACAAGTGCGCACCTCAACTTATAGCATTATATGAATCGCTCAATCATGTCTTGGGTCAATAGTTGGGTTTGCCTGCTCCCATGTTTGGCACCTTACGCCCGCTTCTATCGCTAAGGTAGCATGGAGAACCATCGCGATTGCGCCTCGGTTGAGCCGGTTAACGCCAAAGGAGAAAGCTAAAACTGACTCGTCATGATAAGGCGAGACTGGTCGCTGTTCGAGAGGTCCTTTCGGTCCTTAAAGACCCACGCCGCTTGAGCTAAGTTCCGGATAATGTCCGATGGAAGGCGTGATAGCGCCTCAATTCGTCCTCCGAATACTAGGGGCTTCACTAAATTTAAAATTATAGAATTCTATGGCTAAGTGAGAGTGTTCAAGCACTATAAGTCCGGTTGCCTTGTTCGCTGTGTTGAGCGCCCTCAGATGGACCCAAAATGGGAACAAGAGTGCTCAAGTTTATCCCTAACACCCCAGACACTGTGGCATGGGGGCTGGAAGTCATTTACTTGCCATCTCTCGATTTAATAAACGCCGCATGTAAGGTAATATTTTAAATTAATGTTGCTTAGCGATATGAACAAAGTTTTCAGCGACAGATAACACATTGCTAATTTACTCAATAATTACATCCTCTGGGCACTCATCCGCAATCTTATGGCACCCTTCAGACAGCCTTATAGTACATTTCGGCGACGATATTCCTTGCCCGCTGGTGGCGCCGCTGATTAGCTTCTCCGCATCCAGCTTGCCCTAATGCACGCTTATGCTGGCAAGGGCCCGACGAGCACCTTCAATACAAAGTGAGCGCTTGATAACCTCCACCCAGGGCACGATCCACCAACCGTCAGACGAGGCCGGTGAAGCTCCTGTGCATGGCCTCTCCAGCCACACCGGACTATGAGTCCCTTCATGGCCTGCTCGGCCACTTTAGGAGCTCGACCAGCTGCTTCACCTGGTCGCTAGGGGCACTGGATGGCCGGCCTCAAAGATATCGAGACCGTAAGACCTTTCCGCTGAGCTCCCTCCTCGCTCGGTAGAATGCGGCGGCATCGTGACACGCCAGGAGGCAGATCTGCAAACGCCTCGAGAGCTCCGAATTCGTAAGTAACACGAATTTACATTCACATGCTTGCTTTGCATGAAAAATGCCTTACCCGCCGCCATCTTCCTCATCAACTCAATCTCCCAAGGGACTTATGGGCATCGGCCTTGGCAGTTTTATATTTTCGAGAGCCGAGGCAAGCTCGACTCGAAGTCTTTGAGTCACGCCCAAACTCTCATGCTTTTCCATGAGCCCTGAGCTCTTGCTGAACCACCGCCACCCGCCGCCTCTTGCTTTTCTCGCTCCGCCCATGCTGTGGTCAGATTATGCTCGGCCGGGACACGGCCTCCTTCGTGGTCGCCACTGCTCGTGGCCCCCGCAGCACCCATGTTATCCTTGTTATTTTTTGTTGCAACCTAAATCCTTTTCTTTAAGGTACAAGTTCAAAGTGGTGTTACTCACCTTCTTTGTCCCGAGCTGCTTCCTCGAGCGGGCCGAGCTCTTGCTCGACCGCCGAGCTCCCGCTTCAGCACCGACCTCCGCAAGTGCGGCAGAGGTCAGCAGGCAGCAGGCCTGCAACCCATATTGACATAATTTTTAGCAACCTCACAGATATCTTTTTTTCAGATCCTCATCCGCTTTTCTTCCCAACACCAACCGAGCATCGTGGGCTACTGTCTATGCGGTATTACATTGCATATTTTTAACTTACCTCAAAGCCCGATAGAAGGCTATCAGAAGCTTCGGTCAGCCCGCTTGGCGAAGCTGCACTTTTCAATCACCGCACTCATAATAGTGCGTGTTCTTCTCGATGGAAGCGCCTGCAGCACCTCCAACAAATTGCCCGCGCCCGTTGGACGGAAGCCGCCGCACCACGGTCTTGCCTTCGCTCGAAGTAGGGGCCGCCGGACTCCGAACCACCGCTGGTTCTGATATGGAGTCCGGCGCAAAGTCCGGAGGACGCCTTTGGGCGCCCGAGCCTCCTCGATGGGTCCTTCTGGGATCCCACTCGGCGCCCTCGGTGTCGCGAGGGGTGGAGGCGGTGGATGGAGTCTACATCCGACGGAGCTAACGACCCGCCGATGAAGCGGGAGATCATCACCGCCGACTACAGCAGCATGCGGCATCGTAATGACACTATGTGACGCAGAAAAAGAAATTATAAATCATTCAGAACTGGATACTTACGATTTCGCCGAGGCCGCCCTTGAAGGCTATTCTTCCTCGCCAACGTTGATGTTGGCGGAGCTGTCCGGGAATAGTCCTTCCCTCTGACCCTTCGCCTCCCCTGCTGGGGAAGCCTTCCTCCTCTCTCCCTCCTCCGGAGAGAGTCCTCTTCTCCTCCTCATTTTCGGGAGGAGTCCGCCGAGTCGCTCTGGACACTGAAAACGGGCACTCTTCGAGCACCCGTGGCCTCCTTCTTGGTTTTCTTCTCCGCACCACGCGGCGGTGCCGAACCAGAGCCCCGCTTAGACTAAGCGCTTCATCGGATTTTTCGCATAGGAGCCGACAGATAATCTGTTCCGCCTTCCTCATCCAGTCCGCCAAAGGAAAAGGGAAATTAAAACCCGTGATAGAGTCAAACTATGAAAAGCAAGTGTCCCGTGAAGGGGTAGAATCACTTACTCGCTGGTTTGGCGCTATGAGCGAAATCCGCGATCTTCAACATGGATGCGGGGCTTGGCGCCTTTGAACAGCACCTCCAGCGCCTTCAGACGTCAGGTCAAGAGCTTGCTCAACGCCTGGTGCTGTTCGGATCGAACTCCCACAGATTGAATGCCCGCTTGGCATGGGAGAATCCGCGGACGAGCATGACTTGACCACGCTAACCAGCCCGAGCTTTTCACCAGCTTGGATACAGTGCTTGAGTCCCGCCAGCCCTCCAACTACCCCACAGAAGCCCTTCTCTTCCTGTGGAGGTGAGCTGCATGGGGATACCAGATCTGAACTGGGGCCGCCATTGTAGGGTCGCGCGGCTCGGGATGTAGAACCACCCCGATTGCCACCCCTTGACGGATTCCACGAAGGCCCCTTCAACTAAAGGATATTGGGCATCTTGCCCAACATGGCGCCCAAGACTCCACTTGAGTGCCCTTTTCACTACCTTTTGGCTTGACATTGAAGGTCTTGAGCCACAAGTCAAGTGGGGCTGGATGCAGAGGAAGGTTTCGCACACGCACGATAAACGCCGAGATGTTGAGGATGAAGTTCGCGCCAGATCATGGAAATCCAGGCCGTAGTAGAACATGAGCCCCTGACAAAGGGGTGAAGTGGAAAGCCCAGTCCATGAGGAGGAAGGGAAGAAAGACGACCTCTCATGGGGCCTGGTGGGATGAGCTGCCCTCGTCGGGCAGCCGGCATGCGCGATGTTGCCGGAGAGGTATCCGCGCCACAGTAGTTTGGCGATGTGCTCCTCCTTAACGGTGGAGGCCAACCATTTACCTCCCGCCCGGATATGGTCGGAGAAGGTTGAGACGAGATGCGCGAACTTGGGCGCTGGAGCTAGAGTGCGCGGAGATGGATAAGCAAAGGAGGAAGAAGGCGAGGTGAGAAGGTAAACTTATCCCTTATATGGGCGGGCGTAAGTTCACGCGCCCCCACCGCCCGGTAAAACTCGCTATCCCCTGCTGCCACCATCAATGGCGCGTTGGGTTACCCACGTCCGCATTGATGAGAATCCTGATTAAGGGAAACACGACCGCTTCGACAAGACGCGTGCTAAGAAACCGCCGCTAAACGCACCGAGGTGGTAGAATAAAAAGGATTTAAATAATGGCTTGGTATGGTGTGACGCCATGCCAGTAAAAACGCCAGATCGAACTTGTGTATATATTATTCTCTCATGTGAATGTGGAATTTATTTTGCAGAGCCGACACTATCCCGGTGTTCACAATCTTCTATCATTTGGAGGAGGAACCCACCTTGCAATGCCAAGCAATATACGCCACGGACTTATCGTCATTGAAGCCCCGGTTCGTGGGCTACCGAGGGAGTCCTCGATTAGGGGTGTCCGGATAGCCGACTACCATCATCACCAACTATCATCTGCCGGGCTATCATCATCGACGGACTCCAAGACTATGAAGATACAAGATTGAAGAATTCTCCCCGTGTCCGGATGGGACTTTCCTTGGCGGAAGGCAAGCTTACGACACGGATATGTAGATCTCCTACCATTGTAACCGACTCTATGTAACCCTAGCCCTCTCCGTGTCTATATAAACCGGATGGCTCTAGTCCGTAGGACACAACGACAACAACAAGCAACAACAACCTCACAATCATACCATAGGCTAGCTTCTAGGTTTAGCCTCCTTGATCTCTGGTAGATCCACTCTTGTAAACATCCACAATCCATCGGTAGCTCGAAGCGCCCGCCTGCCCGACAAGGGCGCGAGCTCGGGGCTCAGAGCTGTCGCCGCCGCCTCCCGAGTCGCCAAGCTCACGCCGGAGGCGCTTGGATCTCCGTCCCCTTCACCGCTGCTCGAGGAGCTGCCGAGGCCACTCAGCTGGCCTAGTCTCGCGATGACGACACTTCGACCGCCTCTTCTCAGTGGAAGCATTCTAGCCGGGCCCTTCCGTCAAGACCTTGAAGAACATCAAGGAGGCTCCATCAGATTCCGTGTGGATCACGAGGGCGCCTCGTCTCGCAGACACTGGGCGATCTCGCCCCAGCTCGGGTCATGAAGACCTTGCCCGAGCGACAACTGCAACCTCCGCCTCCGGTCATAGGGTGCAGCAGCCAGCATGTTGCAACCAGAGCTCCGCCCAGAGCCCCTCCGGGATCTCAAGGCGAAGGAGGGAGGAAGGCTAATCCAAGATTGAGGAGGCATGGCGGGCGTGAAGCACAAACTCGTGAGGAGCCCTCGGCATGGACTCAGAGGAGCAACGCATCACGCTGCGTGACTCGGCCTGGCAGTCTGGGGCGCCAAGCGCCAACTCCTCCAGGCCATCAATGTGGGCATACAAGGGCAGGTGGGAACTCAAGGTGGCCGCTGCATAAGGGCCTCGACACCTTCTCGCCGGGCGCCTCATCTCGGGCGGGCAGAGGACTAGCTGCTTTTTCGCTAAGCGGATTGGGACCTTCTGGGGCCTTTTCCTTCTCTTCGCAGAAACCGGTGGATCGGAGCCATTGTCGCAATGTGGAGCAAGGGCAAGGATGGAAAGGAAGGAGCAGCAAGAAGAGATGGATCGAAGGCTCGCGCTGCTCAGACATTTAGCCGGAGGAGGCCAACCGTCGGCCTCCACGATCGTGAGGGTAATCATGACCCATTTATGCATGCAGGGACTTGTCAAGTCATGCAGTTATCGAGGCATCGCGGGAAGGCGGACACACCCACGACCAATCACCGCCACACGGGCGCCCAAGGCAGTGTTGTTAGGGCTCGCGCGCAGACTTGCCCCTTCGCTTTCCTCGCTAAGTCCGGGCGCGCTTTGGGCCCGGGCTATCACCCGCTTCGGAACGGGGTCCCAGACTTGCTTGCCCATGCCTGCGGGCGTGGTTTCAAGGGGGCCTGGGCCAGTGCCCAGCCATCAGCCTAAGCTCAAGACCTCACGAGGGGCCAGAGACGGGCGGGACGACAGAACATTCCTCAGAGCAGCCCCTCACTGTGCAGGCTCATGAGGAGGCGGAGAGATCAAAGCAGGTACCTCACGAGGGTGCCCCGTGATGCAATCCATGACGATGGAGGCCGCGGGCGCCATGCGCGCCGCCCGCCAGAGTGTCCCCATTTCCCTTTGGTGCAAAGGAGGCAAGCACAGTGCCAAGGCATCCGCAAAGGTTACCGCCTGTGCAACAAGACTAAGACCAGCAGAGCGGGCAGGATCTGAGGTCATCGTGAGCCTAGGACGACATCTCCGCTGAGCTTTTGGCGGTCAAGACCAACTTTAGTCGATAAGTGTACTAGATGTTCCCTTCAAAATGGCCAATTGTTGGCGCTGCTCCCGCCATTATTTGGGAAGAGGCCCAGGCCTCCTCTATAAATAGGACTAGCCACCACAAAGAGAGGGGACGGACGGAGACAAGTCAACCCTCCTGCAGAGAGAGAGGGAGAGAGGCGACCAACTCCCCAAGCAGTTCATCGCAGACTACCAAGAACACCCCTCGTGAGGCTGTTCTTCCTTTGTACTGTTTCACATCACCTCGAGGCAATCCACCACACCGCACACCGGAGTAGGGTATTACACCACACAGTGGCCCAACCAGTATAAACCTCGTGGTCTCGTGTTGTTCATCGCTCGTAGTTTAGATCCTCGCCAACCGCTCACGCATGAGCTGGTAGGGGAAAGATCTCCCGCTGCACACTCGAAAGTGTTAGAACCTCAAGGGTCCGCTGAACTCGAATCTGACACACTCCCTGTTCTCGCTCGGTGACCGCAGGCATCGCTCGACTGCCTCGCATACGTGCAAAGGTACAAAAAGTGTGCCCTCTTTGTGCACCGCTACTTGACCCATTCTCGTTAGCTTAGCACTTGATCGTTAGTATGTTGCTATTGCTTTCTTCATGACTTATACATGTTCCTATGACTATGAGATTATGCAACTCCGCTACTGTGAGGAACACTTTGTGTGCTGCCAAACGCCACAACGAATCGGGTGATTATAAAGGTGCTCTAAAGGTGTCTCCAAAGGTACTTGTTGAGTTGGCGATTTCGAGATTAACATTTGTCACTCCGATTGCTCTGGAGAGGTATCTCGGCCCTCTCGGTAATGCACATCACTATAAGCCTTGCAAGCATTGTGAATAATGAGTTAGTTATGGATGATGCATTACGTATCAAGTAAAGAGACTTGCCGGTAACGCAGATTGAACTAGGTATTGAGATACCGACGATCTTAATCTCGGGCAAGTAACATACCGATGACAAAAGGAACAACGTATGTTGTTATGCGGTTTGGCCGACAAAGATCTTCGAGAATATGGGAGCCAATATGAGCATCCAGGTTCCGCTTATTTGTTATAGACCGGAAACGATCTCGGTCATGTTCTACATAGTTCTCGAACCCATAGGGTCCGCACGCTTTAAAGTTCTCGTGACACCCAGATTATGAGTTTATGTGATTTGATGTACCAAAGGTAGTTCGAGTCCCGGATGAGATCGGGACATGGCGAGGAGTCTCGAAATGGTCGAGACGTAAAGATCGATATATTGGATGACTATATTCGACATCGAAAGGTTTCGAGTGATTCGGTATTTTTGTGGGTACCGGGAGTTACGGGAATACGAGGAAGAAGTAATGGGCCCTATGGGCCAAGTGGTGGAAGAGAGAGGCAGGGCGCCACCTCAGCCTAAACCGAATTGGACTAGGGTGCGCCCCCTTCCTCCTTTTCCTCCCTCTCCTTCCTTCTCCTTCCTCCTTCCTTTCCTCCTCCTAGTAGGAGTAGGAAAGGGGAGTCCTACTCCTACTAGGAGGATGACTCTCCTCCTCACGCGTTCCCCACAGGGGCCAAAGCCGTCTCTCTTTGCTCCTTTATATACGGCAGGGGGCACCCCAAGACACATAAGTTGATCCGCTGATCTCCCAGTTGCAGTGTGGTGCCCTCCACCATATTACACCTCGATCATATCATAGCGTGCTTAGGCTGCTTTGTGTCGGTAGCAACATCATCACCGCCATCACGCCATCATGCCGATGGAACTCTCCCATGAAGCTCTCTGGATCGAGTTCGCGGGACGACATCGAGCTGAACGTGTTCTGAACTCGGAGGTGCCGATATTCGGTACTTGGATCGGTCGGATCGTGAAGACATACGACTACATCAACCGCGGTTGTGTTAACGCTCCGCTTTGGTTCACGAGGTACATGGACAACACTCTCCTCTCGCTGTTATGCATCACCATGATCCTGTGTGCGTAGGATTTTTTGAAATACTACGCTCCCCAACACCGGTTTATAAGATGATGCTTAACACGCCAAGTGTGTTTTTGGTGTACCACCGGTAAGCTTTTGGCTTCGTTTTTGAACGAGGTATTGAAGCTAACCCGAGAAGATAAAGGCTATCGCCTCGCTAAGCCGGGCATATATTAATGATGTTCAACGTCTCATGGTCGTATCACGGCCTTAAGCCGTTGGTTGAGAAGGCTATCCTCTTTACCAGATGATGAAGAAAACAGATCACTTTGTTTGGAGTGATGCCGCTAATCAAGCGCTTGAGGATTTGAAGAAACAATTGGTTGAGCCGCCAGTTTTTGCCGCCCCATTGATAAAAAACCTTTGTGTTATATGTGGCTGCCAATAGCCGAGCTGTCTGCTGAGGAACACAAGATTTCAAAATTTACCTACGCATCACACAAGATCTATTTATGTGATGCATAGCAACGAAGGGACAAAGGTGTCCATGTACCGTAGACCAAAGCGAAGCGGCAACATGGTTGATGTAGTCGAACGCCTTCGTGATCCAATCGATCAAGTACCGAATGCACGGCACCTCCACGATCTCGCCGACGCTCAGCTCGATGACGCCCTCGAACTCTTGATCCAGCTGAGGCCGAGGGAAAGTTTCACAAGACGCGGCTTGGTGACGGTGATGATGAAGTTATCACGCAGGCTTCGCCTAAGCACTGCAACGATATGACCGAGGTGGAAATATGTGGAGGGGGCACCGCATATGGTTAAGAATCAACTTGTGTGACTATGGGGTGCCCCGCCTCAGACATAAAGGAGCAAGGGGAGGCAGGCCAGCCCCTCATAGGGCGCCGCCAAGGGGGCAATCCTACTCCAAGTAGGAGTTGATCCCCCTTTCCTAGTCCTACTAGGAGAAGAAGGAAGGATAGGGGAAAGAGAAGGAAGGAGGGGGCGCCGCCCCTCCACCTAGTCCACTTCGGACTAGGCCCATGGGGGGCGTGCGGCCAGCCCTTGGCTGCCCCTCTCTCTTGTTGGGGAACGTAGTAATTTCAAAAATTCCTATGCACACGCAAGATCATGGTGATGCATAGCAACGAGATGGGAGAGTGTGTCCACATACCGTGAGACCGAAAGCGAAGCGCTAGAACAATGCGGTTGATGTAGTTGTATCGCTTCACGATCCGACCGATCAAGTACCGAACGCACGGCAGCTCCGAAGTTCAGCACAAGTTCAGCCCGATGACGCCCTCTAACTCCGATCCAACTGAGTTTTGAGGGAGAGTTTCACAAGACGACGCGCAGGACGATGATGATGTTCTACCGGCACTGGCTTTGCCTAAGCACCGCCGCAGTATTATCGAGGTGGACTATGGTGGAGGGGGCACCAGCACACGGCTAAAAGGTCAAACGATCAATTGTTGTTTTTTCTAGGGTGCCCCCTGCCCTCGTGATATAAAGGAGCAAGGGGGAGGTGCGGCCGGCTGGGGGGCGTGCTGTGTGGAGTCCTACTCCCACCGGGAGAAGGACTCCCTCCCTCACCGCTGCAGAATTATCGAGGTGGACTATGGTGGAGGGGGGCACCGCACACGGCTAAAAGATCAAACGATCAATTGTTGTTTTTCTAGGGTGCCCCCCTGCCCTCGTATACAAAGGAGCAAGGGGGGAGGTGCGGCCGGCCAAGGGGGGCGTGCTAGGTGGAGTCCTACTCCCACCGGGAGAAGGACTCCTCCTTTCCTAGTTGGATTAGGACTTGGGGGAAAGAGGTGGAGGAAGAAGGAAAGGGGGGGCCCGCCTCTTCTTGTCCTATTCTGACTAGGGGAGGGGCGCGCCTTGCCCCGCCGCCTCCTCTTCCACTAAGGCCCACTATGGCCCATTAACCTCCTGGGGTTCCGAACCTCCCAAAGACTGATAAAATCCCGATTTCACCAAACACTTCCGATATCCAAACATAGGCTTCCAATATATCAATGTTTATGTCTCGACCATTTCGAGACTCCTAGTCACGCCTCGTGATGACATCCGGACTCCAAACAACCTTCGTACATCAAAACATATAAACTCATAATATAACCGCTATCAAACGTTGTTTGCAGCAGACCCTACGGGTTCAAGAACTATGTAGACATGACCGAGACACGCCTCTGCTCAATAACCAATAGCGGAACTCGGATGCTCATATTGGCTCCTCATATTCTACTAAGATCTTTATCGGTGAAACCGCATAACAACATACATTGTTCCTTTGTCATCAAGATGTTACTTGCCCGAGATTCGATCGCTGGTATCTCAATACCTGTTCAATCTCGCTATCAAAAAGTCTCTTTACTCGCCCGTAATACATCATCCCGCAACTAACTCATTAGTTGCAATGCTTGCAAGTCTTATTGTGATGTGCATTACCGAAAGGGCCCAGTTAACTCTCCGACAATCGGAGTGACAAATCCTAATCTCAAATACGCCAACCCAACAAGTACCTTCCGAGACACCAGAGAGCACCTTTATAATCACCCAGCCATTTTGTGACGCTTGGTAGCACACAAAGTGTTCCTCCGTAAACGGGAGTTGCATAATCTCATAGTCATAGGAACATGTATAAGTCATGAAGAAAGCAATAGCAACATACTAAACGCATCAAGTGCTAAGCTAACGGAATGGGTCAAGTCAATCACATCATTCTCCTAATGATGTGATCCCGCTAATCAAATGACAACTCATGTCTTTGGCTAGGAAACATAATCATCTTTGATCAACAAGCTAGTCAAGTAGAGGCATACTAGTGACACTGCTTGTCTATGTATTCACACATGTATTACGCTTCCGTTAATATAATTCTAGCATGAATAATAAACATTTGTCATGAGAATAAGGAAATAAATAATAACTTTCTTATTGCCTCTAGGCATATTTCCTTCGCCTCCCACTTGAACTAGAGTTAATAATCTAATTCACATCGCCATGTGATTTAACATCAATAGTTCACATCACCATGTGATTAACACCCATAGATCACATCGTTGTGACCAAAACCCAAATGGTTTACTAGAGTCAATAATCTAGTTCACATCATTATGTGATTAACACCCAAAGAGTACTAACGCAGATCATGTTTTGCTTGTGAGAGAAGTTTAGTCAACGGGTCCGCCACATTCAGATCCGTATGTATTTTGCAAATTTCTATGTCAAGAATGCTTTGCACGGAGCTACTCTAGCTAATTGCTCCCACTTTCAATATGTATCCAGATTGAGACTTAGAGTCATCTCGATCGTGTCAAAACTTGCATCGACGTAACCCTTACGATGAACCTTTGTCACCTCCATAATCAAGAAACCTATCCTTATTCCACTAAGGATAACTTTGATCATTGTCCGTTGATCTACTACTAGATCACTATTTTACTCCCTTGCTAAACTCAAAGGTAGGGTATACAATAGATCTGTACACAAAGATGGCATACTTTATAGAACCCATGGCGGAGGCATAGGCAATGACTTTCATTCTCTTTCTATATTCTCGCCGTGATCGGGCTTTGAGTCTTACTCAATTTCACACCTTGTAACACGCATAAGAACTCTTTCTTTGACTGCTCCATTTTGAACTACTTCAAAATCTTGTCAAGGTATGTACTCATTGAAAAACATATCAAGCGCCTTGATCTATGTCTATAGATCTTGATGCTCAATATGTAAGCAGCTTCTCCGAGGTCTTTCTTTGAAAAATCATTTCAAACACTCATTTATGCTTTGCGTATAATTCTACATTATTTCCGATCAACAATATGTCATTCACGATATTTATCGAAATGTTGTAGTGCTCCCACTCACTTTCTTTTGAATACGTGCTTCACCGCAAGTCCGTATAAAACTATATCCTTTGTTCAACTTATCAAAGTGTATATTCCAACTACGTAGATGCTTGCACCACCATAGATGGATCGCCGAGCTTGCATATTTTGTTAGAACCTTTAGGATTGACAAAACCTTTGGTTGCATCATATACAACTCTTCTTTAGTAAATCAATTAAGGAATGCAGTTTTGTTTATCCATTTGCCGATTTCATAAATGCGCAATTGCTAACATGATTCGGACGGACTTTTAGCATCGATACAAGTGAGAAAATCTCATCGTAGTCAACACCTTAAAATTTGTCAAAAACCTTTTCCGACAAGTCAAGCTTTGTAGATAGTAACACTACTATCGTCCCGCCTTCCTCTTGAAGATCCATTTATTTTCTATGGCTTGCTGATCATCGTGCAAGTTAATCAAAGTCCACACTTTGTTCTCATACATGGATCCCATCTCAGATTTCATGGCCTCAAGCCATTTCATGAATCTAGGCTCATCATTGCTTCCTCATAGTTCGTAGGTTCGCCATGGTCAAGTAACATGGCCTCCGTAATGTGATTATCGCATCACTCTAGTGCGGATCTCACTCGCTTACCTACGAGGTTCGGGAGTAACTTGATCTCGGTTACATGATCATCATCATTAGCTTCCTCACTAATTGGTGTATTAGTCACAGAACAAATTTCTGTGATGAACTACTTTCCAATAAGGGAGCAGTACAGTTACCTCATCAAGTTCTACTTTCCTCCCACTCACTTCTTTTCGAGAGAAACTCCTTCTCTAGAAAGGATCCATCTTAGCAACAAATATCTTTCCTTCGGATATGTGATAGAAGGTGTACCCAACTGTCTCCTTTGGGTATCCTATGAAGACACATTTCTCGATTTGGGTTTGAGCTTATCAGATGAAACTTTTCTTATAAGCATCAAAACCCCAAACTTTAAGAAACGATAACTTTGGTTTCTTGCCAAACCACAGCTCATATGGTGTCATCTCAAACGAATTTAGATGGTGCTCTTTTCTACGTGAATGCAGCTGTCTCTAATGCATAACCGCAAAAATATAGTGGTAAATCGGTAAGAAACATCATAGATTGCACTATATCCAAGAAAGTACGTTATGACGCTTTCGACACACCATTATGTTGTGGTGTTCTGTGTGGCACTAATTTGTGAAACTATTCCACATTGTTTTAATTTGAGGACCAAACTCAGAATTCAAATATTTGTCTCAAGCGACACAATCTTAGAAACCTTATTTTCTTGTCACGATGATTTTCCACTTCACTCTGAAATTCTTTAAACTTTTTGAATGTTTTAGACTTATGTTTCATCAAGTAGATATACCCATATCTGCTCAAATCATTTGTGAAGGTCGAAAATAATGATACTTGCCATGAGCCTCAACACTCATTGACCTTATACATCAAGATGTATTATTTTCAACAAGTTTGTTGCTTGCTCCATTGTTCGAGAACGGAGTCTTAGTCATCTTGCCCATGAGGCATGGTTCGCAAGTATCAAGTGATTCATAATCAAGTGATTCCAAAAGCCCATCAAAGATGGAGTTTCTTCATGCGCTTTACACCAATATGACATAAATAGCAAGTACCACAAATAAGTTGCACTATCATTATTAACTTTGCATCTTTTGGCTTCAATATTATGAATATTTGTATCACTATAATCGAGATCCAATAAACTATTTTCATTGGGTGTATGACCATCGGAAGGTTTTATTCATGTAAAAAGAATAACAATTAATCTTTGATTTTAAATGAATAAACGTATTGCAATAAACATGATCAAATCATATTCATGCTTAACGCAAACACCAAATAACACTTATTTAGGTTCAACACTAATCCCGAAAGTATAGGGAGTGTGAGATGATGATCATATCGATCTTGGAACCACTTCCAACACACATCGTCACTTCACCCTTAACTAGTCTCTATTCATTCTCAGAACTCCCGTGCTTCGAAGTTACTATTCTTAGCAACCTAACTAGTATCAAATACCGAGGGGTTGCTATAAACACTAGTAAATCTACACATCAATAACATGTATATCAAATATACTTATGTTCACTTTGCCATCCTTCTTATCCGCCAATCACTTGGGGTAGTTCCTCTTCCAAAGGACCAGTCCCTTTGCAGAGATGCACTTAGTCTCGTGCTTAGGTCCAGACTTGGGCTTCTTTCACCGAGCAGCAACTTGCTTGCCGCTCTTCTTGAAGTTCCCTTCTTCCCTTTGCCCTTTTCTTGAAACTAGTGGTCTTGTTAATCATCAACACTTGATACTCTTTCTTGATTTCTACCTTCATCGATTTCATCATCATGAAAATCTCGAATCGATTTCATTATCCCTTGCATACTATAGTTCATCATGAAGTTATACTAACTTGGTGATGGTGACTAGATAATTCTGTCAATCACTATTTTATCTCGGAAGATTAACTCCCACTTGATTCAAGCGATTGTAGTACCTGCATAATCTGAGCACATGCTCACCGCTTGAGCTATTCTCCTCCATCTTTTAGCTATAGAACTTGTTGGAGACTTCATATCTCTCAACTTGGGTATTTGCTTCAAATATTAGCTTCAACTCCTGAAACATCTCATATGGTCCATGAGGTTCAAAACGCCTTTGAAGTCCCGATTCTAAGCCGTAAGCATGGTGCACTAAACTATTAAGTTGTCATCATATTGAGCTAGCCAAACGCTCATAACGCCCGTGATCCGCCTCCTGCATTAGGTCCTGTACCTAGCGGTGCATCAAGGACATAATTATTCTGCAGCTATGAGGATAATCCTCGATCACGGATCCAATCCGCATCATTGCTACTAACATTTTCAACTTAGTTTTCTAGAACATATCAAAAATAAAAGGGGAGCTAAACGCGAGCTATTGATCTACAACATAGATATGCTAATACTACCAGACTAAGTTCATGATAAATTTAAGTTCAATTAATCAAATTACTTAAGAACTCCCACTTAGATAGACATCTCTCCAATCATCTAAGTGATCACGTGATCCAAATCAACTAAACCATAACCCATCATCTCGTGAAATGGAGTAGTTTTCAATGGTGAACATCACTATGTTGATCATATCTACTATATGATTCACTCCGACCTTTTCGGTCTCAAAGGTTCCAAGGCCATATCTGCATATGCTAGGCTCATCAAGTTTAACCTGAGTATTCTGCGCGTGTAAAACTGGCATGCACCTGTAGATGGACGAGAGCTTATCACACCCATCATCAAGTGGTTTCAAGCACGCATTTAACTTTGGCAACGGTGCATACTGTGGAGAAAACTTTATCTTGAAATTTAGTGAGAGATCATCTTATAATGCTACCGCCAACCAAAGCAAAATAAGATGCATAAAAGGTAAACATCACATGCAATCAAAATATGTGACATGATATGGTCATCATCATCTTGTGCCTTTGATCTCCATCTCCAAAGCATCGCCATGATTTCCATCATCATCGCATGTCACCATGATCTCCATCATCTTGATCTATATCATCGTGTCGTCACATGGTCGCCTCGCCAACTATTGCTCTTAACTATTGCTATCGTGACAGCGATAAAGTAAAGCAATTATTTGGTGCTTGCATCTTATGCAATAAAGAGACAACCATAAGGCTTCGCTAGTTGCCAATAACTTCAACAAAACATGATAATCTTATACAACAACTTATATCTCATCTCATCTTGACCATATCACATCACAACATGCCCCGCGAAACAAGTTAGACGTCTCTACTTTGTTGTTGCAAGTTTTACGGGCTGCTACGGGCTGAGCAAGAACCGCTTCTTACTTCACGATCAAAACCACAACGATAGTTCGTCAAGTTAGTGTTGTTTTAACCTTCTCAAGGACTGGGCGAAGCCACACTCGATTCATATAAAGTTGAGAAACTGACACCCGCTAGTCACCGTGCTGCAAAGCATGTCGGAGAACCAGCCTCGCCAGAAGCGACGCTGTAATGTCGGTCCGGCCGCTTCATCCAACAATACCGCCAACCAAAGTATGACATGCTGGTAAGTAGTATGACTTATATCGCCCACAACTCACTTGTGTTCTATTCGCATATAACATCAACGCATAAAACCTGCCTCGATGCCACTGCTGGGGAATGTAGTAATTTAAAAAATTCCCACGCACACGCAAGATCATGGTGATGCATAGCAACGAGAGGGAGAGTGTGTCCACGCACCCTTGTAGACCAAAAGCGGAAGCGCTAGCACAACGCGGTTGATGTAGTCGCACGCCTCACGATCCGACCGATCAAGTAACAAACACACGACACCTCCGAAGTTCAGCACACGCTCAGCCCGATGACGCCCCACTCGAACTCCGATCCAGCCGAGTGTTGAGGGAGAGTTTCGCAAGACGACGGCGTGGTGAATATGATGATGTTCATTTCGACGCAGGCTTCACCTAAGCACCGCTACAAGATATCGAGGTGGACTATGGTGGAGGGGGGCACCGCGACACGCTAAAAAGATCAAACGATCAATTTTGTTTTTCTAGGTGCCCCTGCCCCTATATAAAGGAGCAGGCAAGCGGCCGCCAAGGGGGGCGCCAGTGGAGGCCTACTCCCACCGAGTAGGACTCCTCCCTTCCTAGTTGGATTAGGACTTGGGGGAGGGGGGAAGAGGTGGAGGAGAAGAAGAAAGGGCGGGCGCCGCCACCCTCTCCTTGTCCTATTCGACTAGGAGGGGAGGCGCACGCCCTGCCCCGCCGCCTCTTCTTCCACTAAGGCCCACTATGGCCCATTTACTTGCCGGGGTTCCGTAACCTCCCCTGCATTCCGTAAAATCCTCGATTTCACCCCTCGAACACTTCCGATATCCAAACATAGGCTTCCAATATATCAATATTTATGTCTCGACCATTTCGACACTCCTCTTCATGTCCGTGGATCACATCCGGACTCGATCGCCATCAAACATATAAACTCATAATATAACCGCCATCGAAACGTTACATGTGGATTCCTACGGTTCGAGAACTATAGACATGACCGAGACACGCCTCCGTCAATAACCAATAGCGAACCTGGTTGCTCATATTGGCTCCCACATATTCTAGGTCGCGGTTGGACGCAAGTGATGATGGCCCGCCTTCATGGGGGTAGTTACTTTACGGGGCCCCCTCTTCCCGGCGGGAAGGCCCGCCTTTTGGGGGCTAAGTCCTTTTTTTGTAAATTGATCCTTGGTCGTGGTAGGGTTGGGAGATGCCTCCCTTCCGCTCTTAAGGCTTGGTCTTTTAATCAAACGAGGCTTGATCTTCCCAAGGCCCTTCCCAAAAAGGGAAGAACCGCTGGTCAGGGCCCTCCTGGGCGCCGGGTGGCGGCCGGGCAAGTAGGCCCCCGATTCCTGCCTCGTGAGGTTCCCCTAAAGTGCCTCAAGGCGGGCCCCATCGGGTCGGAGAAAGGGCGGTTGCCACCCCGGATTGCGGAGGTGCGCGGGTCCCCATTCTAAACGGGTTTCCGGGGGGCTACTCGAGGCGGACGGAAGCCCAAGGGGCGCGACGGCCCAAAAGAGGGTTTTGGGCGCCCGGGGGGTTTTTTCGTTGCCCCCCTTCCCCTAGCCTGGAACGCTGAAGCGTCCTCGCTGCGCGGTATGTTCCCGCATCGTGGAGGCCAAGGTTGGCCTTGAAGCCAAGGGCTCCCTTTAGTCCATTCCTTCGTTCTTTCTTTAACCAGTGGCTTCCCACCCCGTGGGGAAGAGGGAAAGGTTCCCCGAGAGGGTCCCCAGCTCCCCAAGAAACGGAGCCCATGCCGCCGAATGGGGCCTGGAGGGTGCGGGCCTCGGGCGAGGGGCCGCCCGGGTCCGCGCCGCTCCCCTTTTCAAGGGTTGGACCTGCCAGGGACCCGGACCGGGGGGCAAGGCGCTTGCCCTGGGAGCCAGGGCTCCCCCGGGTTTGTGCCCAGAGCCTTCCCTGGTCCGCCCCCCCGTTTTAATCCCGGGCGGATATTTGAAGGTTGCAGAGGCCAGACCCGCGCCGCCCGGAGGCGGGGGTGCCCCCGAAGGCTTCGATAGGTGCGACCCGGGGTCGCGAAGGGCGCCTGCGCCCCGGGATATGCAGCCCGGCCTTTAACTGAGGAAACGGAGGAGTCCCGAAACGGGGGGAGACCGGCCCGGATGCCCTGAGTGCGGCGGAGGCCCGGGAGGATCCACGACCCCCCGGCCCAGGAGCCGGGAGGCCCCCGGGGGCCCGCCTGGGGCGGGGTTTCCCCCCCCCCGATCCATGAGGTTGCCGGGCCGAGGCCCCCTATGAGGGCCTGGGCGCGTGGCTTCAAGGCCCTCGCCCCCCGAGGAATCGGCGGCCCTGGGGGGCTTGAAGGTGCCCTGGGGGGAAAGCCTTTCGGAAGAGGGGAAGCCCGTTGAGCCCCTTTCAAATCAGGGCTTGGCCCCCACATCCCGCCCAAGGGAGTCAGGGCCCGAGCTTTCGCGGCCGGAAGGCCCAATGACCCGGGGCCGAAGACCCCGAGGGTTTGGGGCCCCTTTGGCTCGCCCCTCCCGGAGGGAACCGGGTTGAACACGGGTTCCAGGTGGGGCAGCGCCTCGGGTTTTGGAGGGGTTTCGGTGGCCTCAGGAGGGGCCCCGGAGGCCGGGGTTGGGGGGTCCAGCGCCCTTCCTTTTGCCTTTCCCAGGGTCCCCCCGAAAGCGGCCCAGGGCCCGGGCCTTTCCAGGGGACGGCCGAGGGTCTGGAGAGCCGAGAGCCCCGGTCGCGATCTGGTCCCTTTTAAAAGGGACACGGCTGAAAAGCTGGGGCCCCGGGGCCAAGGCCCCCTCCCACAAGGCAAACCGCCATGACAACGCTCCTGGGTTTCTTTGAGGGGACGGGCTAAGGCCGGGGATGGGTCACGGCCCGACTCAGACGGGTACCCGAGGAGGCCCATGAAAGCCGATGGTGGGGACATCCAGTTGGGCCACTGGGGTTTGGGTAAGGCCGGCACTTCAAGGGGTGCGGGGAGGCGGCCGCCCAACGATTGGGGGTGACCGAGGGCCTTGTGGTAAGCTGGATGGTAAAGGCACCCGGAAGGAGGACCCACGGCCCGGGAATGAGCCCTGGGGCCCCCACCGAAATGAAAGGGTTCCCGGACCGCTGGCGGCGATGGGAAAAGGACCCGGGCTGCGGGCCACCACGGCCCCTCGCCCGGGAGCTCGGAGGCCCTTGGCCCACCACTTGCCAATTGGGGAAGCTGTTTTACCCCTGCTAACGCCGGGGGCGGTTGGAGCCTGGGCTGGAAGGGGGCCCGCCAGTGCGGACCAAGGCCCGAAGGCCCCCAGCCCCTTGCCCCGAATGAGCCCCCATTCCCTGGTGGGGGCGGCGAAGGGGGGCCCTCATGCTTCCTGCGGGCGGAAATGGGGTCCGGTTAGGGGTGCGAAACCGCCCCAAGTGGGGCCCGGCCTCAATTTAGAAGGTCGGGTTTGGAAGACCCCCCTTGCTTGAGGATCCCCCGCGGAAGGAAAAGGCCCAGGGGTCCCTTAGGGGGGCCTCCTCCCTTTTCACTGAACCCTAACCCATTTGGTAATAAAGGGTGGGTTTTAGCCATGGACAACAAAACCCTCCTACAAGAGGTTTAGCCTCGATCTTGGAGACCTTTGTAAACCCTATTCAAATTAACGGGTAGGGTTTTACCTCCATTGAGAGGGCCCAATGGGGAAAACATGGTCCCTTGCTGTTTCCGCCCAGCGACAGCGGACCCTTCCCAATCGGTTTTGACACCGCGATTTTCGAGAGCTTCCGGTCGTCACTTTAGGCCCGGGGTTGATCTCAACAACGGGCCCGCCCGATAGATTTCCGGAGATTTCGATTCAGCCGGTTTTCCGCGGGCCAACCTTGGCCATCCGGAGCGATTGAAAGCTACGACCCTGGCCTGGTCAATTTAAGTTTAACTCCGGCCGACTTCGCGGAGCTTGATCCGAGGGTCGGCCCAAGCCCCCACCCGTCATTTGGGCTATTTCTCCCCGGCGGCCCGAGGAAGAGCCTGCCTTCAGTAGGAGGCCGAAGGGGGTGGTGGACACCCCGGGGCTCGACTTAAGTGATTGAGCGCCCCTCCCAATTTTTGGAAGCTCGACCAAGGCCCACCGACCTTCCCTACCCCAATCGTCCATAAACCCGTTGGTTAGCAAGGACATTTTTAAAGACTTCATTGGCCATTCTGAATTCCTAAACTCTCTTTATCAGGAGGGGGTTTTATTAATTGGGAGCGAACCTAAAACAAGGCCCCCCACCACCCCTTTGACCACGCCGATTTTAACCAATGCCGTTGACCCAAAGACATTGACTTTATGGAGACCCGGCATTAAGCCATTTCGGGAAATCAAGGCCCCGATTGACTTCTGGGACATCCCAAAGATGGTGGCGATGGAAACGGAGGATGACCCTCCAAGAAAAGCCTAACGCCGACCCGGGCGCCGCTTTTAAATCCCGCCAAAAAAGGTGATTCCGCCGGATTCCCGGAAGGCCACAACCCCTCCAAGTTCAGCGCAGAGGATGGGAAGCCCTCATAGGAGGGAAAAAGGGTAGAGGCGAAATTCAGCCTCCCCTCCCAAGATGAGGCAAGTCAACAGCATTTTTTCGACTAGGATTTCCCTTAACAAAAGCCCTTAAACGCGGTATGGCCAGGCGAGCCCAAAAAAAGCACAACAACTTGAGCTGCCAAGATTTTAGGACATGGTAATTTCCCAAAGAGAACGAGCCTCCAAAAGACCCAAGCACAGGCTCCCCATTGAGGAGGAAGCACCTAAACCTAATCACCGTATAATGGTGACCCCCCGTGGAGGACAGAAAGGGCCGTAATTCAAGCCGCACTGCCACTCAAAAATACAAAGGCACGGGAAATGCGCCCTTAGATGTTTGGAGGACAAGGCAAGGCGATAGATTGATCTATGGATCGGGGCCCAAACACGTGAAAAACCACGCCAGATATGGTAACTCCGCCGGGCCAACAAGGAAAAGCTCATTTGAGTTGCCGGATATAGCCCAATCGAGGCGCCCGACACCCACTATGCTTCCCGATGAAGTGATGGATCATCAAATCCCGAGGGTTTCAAACCCGAAACATTGAATCATACGATGGCACAACAGATCCCGCGGTTTGATCGAGGATTCTCCTTCACATCCACATGGCCCGGTGATGATCTACACGCCATCAAATACCTCCCACTGCTTAAAGGACCAGCCCGCATTGGCAACAGCTTGCCCAAAAGTCAATTGGTTGTTGGGAAGACCGAAGCCGATTCCCGACAAGGCACATATGTTACCACCGACCGATGATCTAAGCCATAATTCAGCATCCGAGGAATCGCTAGACAATTCGGACACGGTTCCAACCAAGAAAAATCAAATCGCCGATTGTCCGGATGCCGAGGCCCTTGCAGGCTTCAAACACAACATCCACGAAGTGGCTTGCCGGCACCAGGACAGGAAAAGCCAAATCTATGGCAGCCCTCCCAACACTCTGCCCGCTGGAGAGGACAGTGGCTAGCTCAGTAAAACATACCAAGAGCCCGGTAATTCGGATACCAAGGACAATAGTGGCTCACGCCCAGCAGAACCCGATTAACGGCGATAATGCTGAGGATACGAACCAATGCCGGATTGAGGCTCTAAACCCGTCAGCGGAAAAGCCATTTAAAAGAAATACTGTCTTCAATTTGGACCAATATGATCGCCGTGCGATACATGGCACTTCAAAAGCCAGCCAATCACACCAACAGGGATTGTTGGGTTTCAAGCAAGGTTAAATGCCAAAACAATGACAAGGGCTGCATAGCGATGACGAGGAGGAGCCCTGCCGCCAAACAATAGAGGACATTCTTTTCGCGGCGGACGGTGAAATGATATAAGCACCCACATACCCAAAAGGGAGCGGAAGGCACTAAGGACGAAGGGGAGCCACCGCCCAAAGTTCAACCTGGGGTCTTTTCCCCGATCACTTTTGATCGGGACCACCCCACTAGCATCTGCCATGGCGGATTCACCGATTGGTTCTAGACCCAATCATCGACGGATTTCACCTCACAGAGTCCTAATGGACGGCGGCGCACCTGAACCTGCTTTATCAGATAAGGTAAAATGGGCATAGACCCATCAAGGATTAAACCCACAAGACGACCTTCAAAGGCGATACCGGTGTAGAGGCCAACGCAGGCTCGCCAAACTTAAAGTGGTCTTCGATCCCGGATAACTTCCGGAGCAAGGAGCTTCCATAGTTCCGCCCGCAGCGGTATCATGCACGCCGGACGAACCGTTGGCAAAGTTCAAGCGGTGCCGCACACGCATATCTCAAGCTCAAGATGCCAGGACCTCGAGGGGTCATTACGGTCAATGGAAACACCGGCCCCCGGACGGGGAGCAACGGCGGCTCGCGGGCGGAATAAAGCAGCCTCTTAAGGCATATCTCGAGTCCGCATTAAACGCCCCGACACCGCCCGCCCGAGTAACTTCAACATGACCCCGGCACGCCCGAGCACGGAAGCAACGGCCCAAGCCCCACCCTCGTGAAATTGCGAAACCAATATTACACGCAATAATTACGCCCGGAAATACCATGGGCATAGGGAAGGCACACCACGGCATACCTGAGCGGCTCAACCGCACTTGGCCCCAGGTCCTTTTTTCCTTTTTTACTTTCAGACTCGCTTCACGAAGCCCCGTCCGCATTAGAATCGCCAACTCACGATGCAACAGCCGGAAGCGTGGGCCGAGTGTCCGTGGTCTCTATTAAAGCAATATATCTGTTTTACACACCATCACGTGGCTTACCCCGGAGGGAGACATGTTAAAAGTCCCCCTTTGCTTATCGCACTATTTGTATCGCTCGCTTCATCGCAGTCCTTTTGAATAAACAATATATATATTATATATATATATATATATATATATATATATATATATATATATATATATATATATATATATATATATATATATATATATAATATATAAATATATATATGTTCACTATGACAGTAACCTAACTTTGGTAGCAATACACTAGGGCTTAAGTACCCCTTAACATGGTGTGATAAGTCCAACACTTTCACAAGGGGCACCTCAACTTATTGCATTATATGCATCGGGTTCAATCATGTCTTAGGTCAATAGTTGGGTTTGCCCGCCCCATGTTTTGGTACCTTACGCCCCTATATCGCTAAGGTAGGTGGAGAACCACCGCGAAGCCCTCGGCTGGGTTAAGCACCCCGGGAAAGCTAAAATGACTATGATAAGGTGAGAGCCGGCCGTTCGAGAGGTTTTCGAGTCCTTAAAGACTTATGCCGCTTAGAGCGAGGAGTCGGCATTGTCCGCCTAGGCGTGATAGGCCAACCGCCCTCCTCACCGGGCTTCACCAAATTTAAAATTATAGAATTCTATGGCTAAGGAGAGTGTTCAAGCATTATAGCCCCTTTTTGTTCGCTATGCTGAGCGCCCCTCAAGGACCCAATAATGGGAACAAGAGCGCCCAAATCCCAACACCCAAAATGCTGATGGGGTTGAAGCCACCCTTGCCTCTCAAATTTAATACACGGCCCATGAAGGTAATATTTTAAATTAAAAGTGTTGCTTAGCACATATGAACAAGTTTTCAGCAATGATAACAAATGCGAAGTCTACCAAAAAATTATATCTTGGGAGCATTCATCCACTATAAGGCGTCCCTTCAGACGCCTCATAAACATTTCAGGCTTAGCTCCTTCTTCGTGGTGGTCTGTCTTCACAAGCTTCCCCATCTTGCCCCAAAGGCACCTTAGCAAGGGGGCTACGGGCACCTTCGGGCATGAGCACTTGATGACCTCAACCCATGGACAAAGGCCCACCACCCCCACCAGCCCAAGTAGCCCTGTGCATGGCTTCATTAGGCCACACCAACATGAGGTCTCATGGCCTATTCGCCACCTTATGGAGCTCAACCAGTTGTTTCAACTAGTCGCAGCACTGGTGTCCGCCCAAGATACGAGACCAAACACCTTCCCCCGAGCCCTCCGGCTCGGAGAATGCAAGATCACCACATCAGGGCAGATCTATGAATGCCCCGGAGAGATCCAGATTCGGTAAAGATAATTCACTTTCACATGCTTGCTTAGCATATAGAATGCCTTACCCCCGCCATCTTCTTCATTGCCTCAATCTCCCGGAGGGCTTTTGGGCTTCGCCAGCGGCCTTGGCGCCTCAACCGGGGAGCCGACTCCCGAGTTTTGAGTCACGCCCAAACTCGGTTTTTCCATGAGAGCCGACCTCGCCCACCTCCGCCACCAGGCCTGCCTTTTCGCCAGCCTGGGCCGATTGCTTTCCCTGACACCGCCGCTTGTGGTCGCCACTCATTCGGGCCCCTAATATGCACATTATTCCCACATTTTTGCAAACATCTTTTAAATACCCCATAAGGTATTTTACCCCTTGTCCTCGAGCTGCTTTTTAAGTCCAGCCTTCGACTGCCGAGGCTCGCTTCAATGCACCAACCTCCCAGAAGGCGGCAGAGGTCGAGGAGCCTGCATTCCCATATTGACATACTTATGTTAGACTCCACGATATCTTTTAGATCCTCGACGGCTTTTTCTTTCCAACACCAAACGCATCAGGCTACCGTCTTGCGGTAATATTTTACATATCTTAAATACATACCCAAAGCCGTTAAAAGGTCAAAGCACCAGCCGCCTGGCGGATCGAATTCGATCACCACACTCATAAAGGGTAAGCCTCGTCGATGGAAGCGCCGCGCCCATCAAATCATCCGGCCCCGGTTGGACGGAGGTCACCCGCCATAGTCTTGCCCTTCACCGGGTCGCCGCGACCGAACCACGGTTCCGGACGGAGTCCGCCAGGCGACTTAAGCCTTCGGGTTTTATCCCTTGATCCGGTTCGGAGGTCGCCGGGGGGCCCCATAGCCACCACCTCCGGCCCCTTTGGGACTCCACCCCGGGCCATCCGAGCGGAGGAGACAAGGCAGTCGGAAGTGAGGTGCTATTCACCACGAATCCAGGAGGCCGACGAATCATCGAGCCCCTCCTTGGGGGCTCCAAGGTTATATCCGAATAGGTGTTTGGCACAAATTAAACCCATGAGTTAGTCCGTGTCCGGAACTTACGATTTCGCCAGGGTTTGGTCCTGGAGCCCACCCCTTCACCGCGCCGATCCGGGGGTTTAGTCCGAGGAAGGGTTTCCTTCCACCCTTTGGCCTCCGCATTGGGGCGACCTTCCTTTTCTTCTCTCCCCGCTAGGGGAGAGGTTTTTTTCCTCCTCCTCGCCTTTCGGGAGGAGTCCACCGGCCATCGGACGATGAGTCCGAAGATTCGCCGAACCTTCGTTCCCGGGGCCTTTCTTTTTTTTTTTCCCGACCACCGGAGGTGCCGGAACCAGCAGCCCCGCTAATCGGGCGCCCCGGGTCTTCGCCAAGGGAGCCGGGCAATCGTCCGGACGCCTTCACCAGCCCCCAAAGGTGAGGGAGTTTAGATCCCCATAGAGTCAAACTAAAAAAGAGTCCCAAAAGGTAAAATAACTTACCTCGCTGGCTTGATGTCCCATGAATCTACCAAGAGCGGATGCGGAGCTTCGGCCTTTGAAAAACCTTCCGCATCTTCGCCATAGTGTCAAGAGCCGCTAAGGTTCGGTGTAGGATCAAACTCCCACAGTTGAAGGCCCGTTTGGGGCATGGGAGAATCCAGGATGAGCATCACCGATTACGCTGACAAGCTTGAGATTTTGTCCACCGGTTTTGACGAGGTTTGAGTCCCAGCTCTTCCAATTACCCCCGCCAGCCCGCTCTTTCCATGAGGTGAACCGTAGGGAATCCAGATCGAATTGGGGCCCCCATTGAGAGTCCCGGCTCGTGATGTAGAACCACCCCGACCCCTTTATGGTTCCACAAAGGAGCCTCGGAAGGACGCTGGTCATCCGGCCCACCTCCTCCGACTTTGCCACCCACTACCTTCGGCTTGATATTGAAGGTCTTCACCATAAGCAAGGGGGCTGGATGCAGAGGAAGGCCTCCAACCACGATAAACACCTAGATGTTGAGGATGAAATTGGCCAGACATGGAAATCAGGGAGTAGAAATGAGCCCCACAATGGGTGAAGTGGAAACCCTAGTCCGCGGAGGAAGTAGGAACACCACCTCTCGGGGCCTTGGGATGAGCTGCCCTCGTTGGGGAGCCATTGTCGCCGACAAGTATCCGCCTGCAGTTTTTGATTGCCCTCCGGACGGAGGAGGCCATCCACTGCCTCCCGCCCCCACATAGTTGGGAAGGTGAGGTGGATGTGCGGATTGGGCGCGGAGCCGAAAAGGAAATGGATAGGCAAAGGAGGAAGAAGGCATGTGGAAAAGTGATCCTTATCCCTTATATGGGCGACAAACTATGCCCCCACCGGGCGTGATAAATCCTACCTTTGACAAGACGGTTAAGGAAACCCCGCTAAACGGGCTGAGGGGACAAGAAAACGATTCAAATAAAGGCTTGGCGTGTGGATGTCAAGGAAAAATTGAACTTGTGTAAATGTTTTCTCTACGGGGTATGTGGAACTTATTTTGCAGTTTACACTATCCTTGTGTTCAAAATTTCATGAAGTATTCGAGGAGGAACCCGCCTTTGCAATGCCAAGACAATATGCACGCCGGACCGTGTCATTAAGCCGTTCAGGCTACCGGGAGTCCTATTAGGGGTGTCCGGATAGCCGGACTATAGCCTTTGGCCGACTCGACTATGAAGATACAAGATTGAAGACTTCGCCCGGTCCGGATGGGACTTTCCTTCGGAAGGGCTTACGATACGGATATGTAGATCTCCTACCATTGTAACCGACCGTAACACTAACCCTATTCGTGCCTATATAAACCGGAGGGTTTTAGTCCATAGGACAATCAACAATCATACCATAGGCTAGCTTAGGGTTTAGCCTCCGATCTCGTGGTAGATCTACTTTGTACTACCCATATCATCAATATTAATCCGAGTAGGGTTTTACGAGAGGGCCCAACTGGGAAAAACAGGTCCCTTGTCTCCGTTACCATCCGCCGACCGCTTGGGACCCCTACCCGAGATCCGCGGTTTTGACACCGACAGGATCCTCCGGAGGTGATCCTCCATTTCCTTTTAGGCTGATCCTGCCAACATCCTCGCGAGGTCGGTCACACCATTTCCCAAAACGGTCTTCCCGGCCCCGTTTTTTTCCTCCCGGCGAGCTCGATCGGGCGGCGGGCGCCGACCGATTTCCCTTTCGCACGGCTGGAGTTTGACATCGCGGTGTTGGGTGGAGGCGGGTACACACAAACCGCTGCCCTTGACCCACTCGGGCTGATCTTCCTGCAATCCGGTTTTGCCGAGACGGCAGCCCCCTTTCACGCCCTGGCCTTGGGCTTTTCTTCCGCTCGGGCGCAGCTCGAGGAGGAAAGGGCCCTTCCTCCCCCGTGCACTCGGGTCACCAAGTTGAACAACCCGGATGTGCACAGATTTTATGCATTTCCAGCCTCCTTCATCTTGACGCCACGCACACCGCCGGAGGAGGTGGATGATGGCCTCTGTACCTTGGGAATCTTGAGGCGTCCTGTTGAAGGCCCGATGTACCCAGGGTCTCCCCGCGATGCTTGATGCGGCGTGTCGCCAAAGGGAGGCTATGAGTACCTTTGAAGTTGGCGGAAGGGTGCGATCTGCCCCGGAGGAGATCGTTGGAGCGTGTTCAGAGCCAAAAGGGCCTGCCCTTGAGTGCCAGGGCCAGGCCCAGACCCTTTATTCCGGGCGGCTTCGATGCCCACCTCAGAGTGGAGGAACTCCGGCTGGGCCGTGGGCCGTAGGGAGGAAAGGGGTTTTGAACTTGGGGCCACGCGAGGGGGCATGGGCGGTAAGGCGCCGACACCCGGCGTCAGGGGGGCCTTTTTGAAAGGACCGTTTTGGGGTCCCCTGCGCGCCGCCGAGGACGGGTCTTGGCATGCCGGAGCAGGGCGGTCGGATCCGCAGGAGCACTCGGCAGCTTGGGGGCGTAGGGACCCTTGAATTTCCCTTGCCGCGCCGGTGTGGACGGAGGGTTCCGCCAGGCCACGCGCCTTTGGGGCGTGGCACCTTTAGGGGGAGGCGGCTTAGGCGCCATCGAGTTTACCGCCAAAGGGGCGGACGGGGAGAAGGTTTTGGGCCGGGGGCCCCCAAAATGGCACGCTTTCAGCCACTTTTCAAGACGCCGCCGAAAAGGGGGTAACAGAGCCTGGGCGAATGAGCGCGGTTTCAGTTCCGGAGGCGAGACGAAGAACCAACGGGGTGAGTGAAGGAGAAGCGGACGCCATCTCGCCACGGACGGAGCGGATATGTTGTGCTCCTCCGGGCCGGTGGCGGCGGATGGCAGGGCATAACGATGGGGCGGCTGCCGACGGGGCCGCCAGGCGACGCTGGTAGTGAGAGCAGCCCCGGGCTGGGCGGGCCCACAGCGCCACATGGACGCTGGGGGCGGCGAAGAAAGGGGGGAAGACGGATTCCGGCACCCTACCGGGGCCCAATGTCGGGGTTGGACTTGGTTCAACTGGGACGCGGAGATTCACCCCTACCCCCGCCTCGCCCCCGCCGATCTAAACTACCAAAGGAACAAAAAGAGACACGGTTTATATGTTCGGGCCACCAGGGTGTAACACCCTACCAGGTGTGGTGTGGTGGATTGCCTTTCGATGATGAAAATACAAGGAAGAACAGCCCTGGGGTGAGGTGTTCTTGTTTAGGCTCGAGGATTGACGCTTAAGATGAGGTGAGTGTCCAGACCTTTTCGGCCTCCCCCCACGGGGATAGCCCACTTATAGGGGGGCCCCGGCCCCTTCCCAAATATTGAGCGGGGGCCAAAACCATTTTTTGAAGGAGAACATCTAGTAATTATCCCACCAAAGTTGTCCTCACCCAAAGGCTGGTGGGACGTCGGGCTCCAAATGACCTCCTTCCCGCGACGGTCTTGGCTTGGTGCACCAATGGATGCCTTTGCTTTAAATTCCTCGGGCCGCACTTGCCTCCTTTGCAAAAGAGGAAATGACGGCGGCTCGCTCCCGGGTGCCCTGGTCGCATGGTTTGGCCATGGGCACCTCGTGAGGCCCCGCCTGATTCTCTCCGCCTCGCGAGCCAGCCCGGCGAGGCGGCATGAGAAGCCTTTGCCCGCCCCGGGAGGCTTGGGCCTCTGGGGGTCTTGAGATTGTCATGAAGATGGGCTGGGCCCCCCTTGAGCCACGCCGAGGCCAGGAAGTCGGGTACCCTGCTTAACCCAATAATCATCCCCGGAATTAACTCATTAGTTGCAATGCTTGATGGCTTATAGTGATGGCAAAGAAAGGGGCCTGTAATATTCCCTCCACAATCGGAGGGACAAACCTAATCTCGAAATACGCCAAACCAACAAGTACCTTCAAACACCGAGAGGAACTTTTATAATCACCCAGTTAATTGTGACGCTTTTATAAAAAAGTGTTCCTGAAACGGGTTGCACAACTTTAGTCAAGGAACATGTTGTAACGCCCGATGCGGTTATATCTCCCACGTGTCGAGGCACGACTTAGAGGCATAACCGCATTGAAAGCAATGTCCAAGTGAGGTAATCTTCACACAACCCATGTAATAAATAAGGGAAAGAGATACATAGTTGGCTTAAAGCCACTTCACACAAGACATAAATAAACATCCATCATTCGTAGTACACTCAAGGTCCGACTACGGAACCAAAAAAAAGAAGATACCCCAAATGCTAACAAGATCCCCAATCGTCCCAACGGGCACCACTATATCATCGGAAAGACATAGTAACGACCACGCCTCGCGAACTCCCACTTGAGCTTTAGTCACCGACCGCATCGCGGAACCGAATTTTTGAAGTATCTGGAGTCAGGGACTCAGAATCTCACACCCGAGATCAAGACTATTTAAGCTTATAGGAAGGAAGAGTAAAGGGAGCGCAAGCTACTAGCATATATGTGGCTCTAAAAGAGAGCGAGAAGAGAAGCAAAGCACGGTCGGAAACTAGTAGCATCAAGAAGTGATCCTAACTACTTACGCCGACATAACTCCAACATGGTTACTTCCGGACCCAGAAGAGACCATCACGGTTACACCGCGTTGATGTGTATTTTATTTGAGGTCAACTTGGGTTTTCTACAACCGACATTAACAAATTCCCATCTTCATAACCGGGGCACGGCCAAAGATATTACCCCCAGGTGTCCTAACTTAGCCCATTATAAGCCTCACGGTCAACGGGATTTCTTCTACCGAAGACCCGATCAATCTCGGAACCGACTACAAGACATTTCAACAATAAACAAGACCAAAAGCCTGACAGCCGACAAACCCGATAGGAGCTGCCATATCTCGCTTCGGCACACCGGATGAGACATCCACGGTAAAACCAAGCCTCGAAGTTTCTAGGGGCCCCGAATTTTTTTGGCCAGACCAAGGAGCACGGTCCGGGGTTAAATAAAGATGACCTGGCGAAAACCCGGGGAAAAGGCTTAGGTGGCAAATGGAAAACCAAAGGGGCCTTGCGGACAGTCTTATTCAAAGGAACTGTAAGGGGTCCCATAAATCACCCAACCGTAAGGAACGCAAATCAAGGAACATAACACCGTATGACGGAAACTATGGCAAGAGGAACAAAACACGGCATAAGGCCGAGCCTTCCACCCTTTACCAAGTATATAGATGTATTAATTATAGCAGAATATATATATTGTGATACCCCAACAAGTAAACATGTTCCAACAAGGAAAACATCTCCATGTTCCAACAAGGAACAAACTTCACTTCACCGCAATAGCAACGCTATAAGAGGGCGAGCAAAGCGGTAACATAGCCAATCAACGGTTTGCTAGAAAAGGATGGTTAGGGCTGACATGGCAATATGGGTGGCATGATAAGCAAGTGGTAGGCATCGCAATAGGATAAAAAGAGCGAGCAACTAGCATAGCAAAGATAGAAGTGATTTAGGGTATGGTCATCTTGCTCAATGTTCTCGAGTTGTCAAAGCTTGATCCTCGTGGTTTTCAACAGGTTCCTAACGTTCCGCCTCCCGCTCTACCCAAAGCAACAACACAAACAAAGGAACCACAATAAATCACGGCAATGCACAATCAACATGATGCAAAACATGACATGATATGGATGATATCAATGGGGCCCGAAGGTAATGATGAACCAGGCATCAACTTGCAAACCAAGTATGCCACTGAAAGATGAGATGATTTCGTTGAAATCGATATAAAGATCACCGAATCGGATGCACGGTTTGCAAATGACAAGCAAAACAAGAATGGCCAATCTGCCAAAAGCATGATGCCACTTAGCAAGCAAAATTAATTGCTTACTGCACCCAAACGTATCAACAAAGGCATGGCAATCTCACAGATGCTCGAAAAAGATGAGCACTGAGTTACGGCTAGTTCACATCATAACAGGTTCAAACAAGCATGGCAAAAGGCACAAAATATCAGGTGGACATGGCAAAAACAGCATCAGGTTGCAATGTTCAGAGCAAGAAAACTACATGCTACAGGACCTTAAAATAGCAAAACATGGCATGGCATGAATCTACTCAAAGCATTGAACAAAAGTCCCTTACTGACCATAAGCCAAAAAGGATTATAAAATATAGTAACACCCATGTCAATATTGAAAGTTTCTAACAGATTCAGCAACATGGCATGTCAAAACTGATAACGAGTAGGCATGTTTACAAGCTCAATGCACCACTACAGAGCCTTATATGAAAACTAAGCATACTACATCAAGAAGACAAACATAGAAGCATAATGGCAAGAAAAAACATAGCATATATGGATAACCAAACAACTTGGAAAATTAATAACATGTAAAAATCCAAAACATTTGATAGCAAAAGAACTGTTGCCAAGCTTGGCACCCATAATTCAAAAAAGGCATATGGATAGGCAAGCATTTTTAAAAACACCCATGAAGACTCAAAATTCATAGGGTTCACAATTAATATGGCATCAAAATCAGCTAAAAACGAAATAGCAACATAGGCACCTTTTCAGCTTGGCATCAATAGTCAAAAAAATGGCATAATGGAAAATCATGGCAATTTAAAAACGAGGACTCAAATTCAA
>JAHIAM010002486.1:0-23715 GCA_021605205.1 Aegilops longissima | reverse complement strand
TCTCTCCTCCATTTTCTAAGTTTTGCATCTATTGTAATTTTGTGCAATTTTCATCGTGCTATATCTTCGCATCCGTGGATCCATTTTGCGCGTTTAATATGTCAAAATGTTCGCCTCAAGAGTAGATCATTTCATTCCATTGCATCATTTTCATTTGAGCTCATCTTGATGCCCGAAATGCTGTTAGAAGAGTGCTATGTGATGTTAGTTTCTGTTTCGTAACAGAAGTTGCACTTTTGTTATTTTTGCCATGATTAATGTGTGCACCCTATGAATTTGAGTCCTACATGTGTTTTGTAAAATGTCATGCCATCTTTCCAGGGGTGTATGCCATGTATTTTTGTGATCTATGTGGTGACTAGCACAAGCATGCAAAGTAGGTGTCCTGATGTAGCTGATTTCAGCCCTGTTTTAGCTGATTTTGATGCCATGTTTACTTAATGATACCGAGAAATCTATGCATATTTTGAGATACTTCAGTAAGGGTGTTTTGTAAAGCATGTCTTGCTCTATCCATTCATGCCCTTGTTTGCAATTATGGAGTTCCATAGCTTGAGTCAATCGAGCTCTACTTTTGCTATCAAATGTTTCCTGGCAGATTGTGTACGTGTTATTCAATTTTGCCAAGCTTGTTGTGGTTGATCCATTCATGCTATGTTGTTGTTCTTGCCATGTATGTCTTCTATGCCATGTCTTCTTGATGTATGTATGCTTAGTTTATCATATAAGGCTCTGTAGTGAGTGCATCGAGCTTGTAAACATGCCTTCTCGTTACCAGTTTTTGACATGTCATGTTGCTGAATCTGTTAACGAGACTTTCAATATTGACATGGGTGTTACTATATTTTCTAGTCCTTTTTGGCTTATGGTCAGTAAGGGACTTTTGTTCTAGGCTTTGAGTAGATTCATGCCATGCCTTGTTTTGCTATTTTAAGGTCCTGTAGCATGTAGTTTTGCTGCTCTGAACATTGCAACCTGATGCTGTTTTTGCCATGTCCAGCCTGTTATTTTGTGCACTTTTGCCATGCTTGTTTGAACCTTTTATGATGTGAACTAGCCGTAGCTCAGTGCTCATCTTTTGTCGAGCATCATGTGTAGATCACTGCCATGTGCTTTGTTGATACGTTTGGGTGCAGTAGCTTAATTAATTGTTGCTTGCTAAGTGGCATCATGCTCTTAATGGCAGATTTGTGACATTCTTGTTTTGCTTGTCATTTCCAAACCGTGCATCCGATTCCGGTGATCTTTATATCGATTTCAACCGAAATCATCTCATCTTTCCAGTGGCATACTTGGTTTGCCAAGTTGATGCCTGGTTCACCATTTACCTTCCGGAGCGCACATAAGCATTGCATATCTCATCATGCATATCATGCCATGTTTTGCATCATGTTGAGTGTGCATTGCACCGTGATTTATTGTGGTTCCTTTGTTTGTGTTGTTGCTTTGGGTAGAGTCGGGAGACGAGTACGTGAACGAGGAGCCTGTTGAGAACGCCGAGGATCAAGCTTTCGACAACTCGAGAACATTGCGCAAGATGACCATACCTCAAATCACTTCTATCTTTGCTATGCTAGTTGCTCGCTTTTTGCTATGCCTATGCTGCGATGCCTACCACTTGCTATATCATGCCACCCATATTGCCATGTCAGCCCCTAACCATCCTTTTCCTAGCAAACCGCTGATTGGCTATGTTACCGCTTTGCTCAGCCCTCTTATAGCGCTGCTAGTTGCAGGTGAAGTGAAGTTTGTTCCTTGTTGAACATGGAGATGTTGTTCCTTTTGGAACATGTTTACTTGTTGGGGATATCACAATATTTACATCTGCTATATTTAATACATCTATATATTTGGTAAAGGGTGGAAGGCTCGGCCTTATGCCCGTGTTTTGTTCCACTCTTGCCACCCTAGTTTCCGCCATACCGTGTTATGTTCCTTGATTTTATGCTCCTTACACGGTTGGGTGATTTATGGGACCCCTTGACAGTTCGCTTTGAATAAGACTCGCCCAAAGAAGGCCCAACATTGGTTTTACCATTTGCCACCTAAGCCTTTTTCCCCGGTTTTCGCGAGCCCGAGGGTCATCTTTATTTTAACCCCCCGACCAGGTTTTTCGAGTGCTGGTTCAACCGAGCCGCCAAGGGGCCACCACGGGAAACTCGAGGCTTGGTTTTACTTGTAGCCTGTCTCATCCGGATGTGCCCCGAGAACGAGATATGTGCAGCTCCTATCGGGATTTGTCGGCACAACCGGGTGGCTTTGCTGGTCTTGTTTTATTGTCTGTCGAAATGTCTTGTAGTCCGGGATTCCGAGATTGATCGGGTCTTCCCAGAGAAGGAATATCCTTCGCTGACCGTGAGAGCTTATAATGGGTTGTTGGGACACCCCGCAGGTAATATCTTTCAAAGCCGTGCCCATGTTATGAGGCAGATGGGAATTTGTTAATGTCCGTTGTAGATAACCCAAAGTTGACCTCAAATAAAATACACATCAACCGCGTGTGTAACTGATGGTCTCTTCTCATGGAGTCCGGAAGTGAACACGGTGTTGGAGTTATGTCCGACGAAGTAGTTCAGATCACTTCTTGATCACTACTAGTTTCACGTCTGTGCTTTGCTTCTTCTTCTCGCCTCTTTTATGCGATGTAGCCACCATATATGCTAGTCGCTTGCTGCAGCTCCACTTTACTACCCCGCTCTTCCTACCAGCTTAAATAGTCTTGATCTCGCTGGTGTGAGATTGCTGAGTCCCCGTGACTCACAGATACTTCCAAAACAGTTGCAGTTCCGATGAGGCCAAGCAGGTGATTCAACCGAGCTCAAGTGGGAGTTCGACGAGGAACGTGGTCGTTATTATGTGTCTTTTCCTCGATGATCAGAGTGGTGCCCAGCTGGGACGATTCGGGATCTGTGTAGCATTTGGGGTATCTTCTTTATTTTGGTTCCGTAGTCGGACCTTGAGTGTACTCAATGATGGATGTTTATTTATGTACTGTGAAGTGGCGATCGTAAGCCAACTATGTATCTTTTCCTTAATTATTACATGGGTTGTGTGAAGATTACCTCACTTATGACATTGCTTTCAATGCGGTTATGTTCTAAGTCGTGCCTCGACACGGGAGATATAGCCGCATCGGGGCGCTATGTTGGTATCGAGCCTTCCCGACTTAGGAGCCCCCTACTTGATTGTTTGTCGACGTTGTTGAGTCTAGAATGGAAAATGTTTTGAGTCTTAGGATTATATATATCGGAGAGTAGGATTCTTTTTACTTCCCACCCTTCGTCGCCTCGTGAGGTATCCCGACGAGAGTTTTGGCTCTTCTCTCTCAAATTTCACTAAATTTTTTTTAGGATCACGTGGGTATCTTGGAATCGCTCCGATGGTTTTGTGACGAGAACATTGTTCTTGGTGCCTCCCGACATTTAGGGTTGTGGCAGTGTCCCGGGAGTTGAGCTCCGAGGTGTTGTCGCCACAATTTTATCGCTGCAGCCTCGAATACCGAGTTTTGCCGACATCAAAATCTCTTTTGTGCAGCTTGTTGGTGAGATAACCCCGATAGCCCAAAGATCGTGCGAAAAGGGAGTATTGCCATGACTTGTATAACGGATGTTTTTCAAGGTCGAGGTACACGATTTCCGAGGATTTCTTGGTTATGTGTTGACGGATGGATACAAATGGATCTAGGTATTGTTAGTTTGGGTGATATATTTTGTGTCCCCTGATCCCCAACACCAGATTGCATAACCGAAAGTTTCGGAGTTTATAGGTGGGAATTCTAGTAGCTTACGTGATATTCTTTCCAATGATGTATGATTTGAGATTGGGGTTCAACGCCTAGTGGTCCGCCCATTCACGGTCGATTTAAAGTGGTCGCGAGACGCCTTAAAGAATCCTTGGCTATGCTGATTCGGGACGCCTTGTTAGTCATTCGTGACGCCCGCTATATGTCGTGGTCCGTGTGGGCCCCACCACGAACACTTTGGGCGTAAATTCTATCATGTGTTTGTTCCGCTCATTCTAGAAGCCAACCTTTTGTTTTCAGCCAGATATTCGATTTGTTTCTAAGATGATGTTGTTTCCATATCTTTATCTAAGTGGCTTCTCACCTTAATGGACGGTGATGATTAACTTTGAATTCATTCGCTCATTCTTGTTCAATGTTTATTGTGAAGACTATATGTTGCAATTTCTATCCGCTGATTCTACTTATCAATTTGTCTATCAAAGGACTAACGGATGTCACCCTCTTCAGATGGCTCCGCCAACGCGTCCTCAATCCGGATCGCAATGATGGGGATCACCGAATCCTCCACCTCCACCTCCACCTCCGCCTCCGAGGCCCGGCAAGCTATCATGGCAGCCACCAATGCCAATGCTCGATGATTTTGCAGCTCTTGCAAGAACGCACTGGGGCAAGGCAATCAAGGCAATCAAGGTCAAGGCAACAATCAGCCACACTTTGCTACTCTCACCGGGCCTCGCTAATCAGCCAAGTCTTTCGCTTTACGTGTTGAGGCAACAGACGCCGACGATTGGTTAGTGGACATCTGCAAGCACTTTGATTGTAGCAATGTCGCACCGAGGACTTTGTCAAGTTTGCATCATTTCAACTCAAGGATCAAGCTGCCGAGTGGTACCAAGAATACAAAGATTCCAGAGGAGGTCGTGGTCATTACTCGATGAGTTTCGCCGTGATTTCAGAGCTCATCACATTCCAAAAGTGTTGTTGAGAGCAAGCGTGAGGAGTTCCGCAATCTCAAGCAGGCAACATGTCTGTCTATCAATACAATATCCAGCCTGTAGCTCGCTTCGCTTTGCTAAGCAAGACGCACTGATGAAAAGAGTATGATCTATCAATTCAGAGGTGGTCCGAGAGAAGATCTGCAATTACCTCTTGTGCTGTTTGAGCCGATAAGTATGATGATTTCTACAACATGGCACCCAAGCAAGAAGCTGCCCAACTCAAATGTGAGGCTTCTAAGAAGAGAATCAGGGATGCAGCTCAGTCCTCTTCGTCCTCTCAAGTGGCAGCTAAGCAGCAGGTTTTACCTGCCCCTCCTCCGCTCCACACCTTTACCAACAGAAGAACTCAGTGGCCGTGGATCTTCCCACCCACCCAACCCAAGCTATCGTAACAAGTCTAATTCTCAAGCTCCAAGGTCAAGTGCTCCTTACCACCGTCCGCTCTCTCGAGGTCACTTGCAACAAGTGTCGCAGAAGGGTCACTATGCTAACAAGTGCTTCAACCAGAGGCGCCTTCCGCCTCCTCCTCCCGTGAAATCTTCTAGCAATGCAAGGTCAAGCATAATCCCAAGTTTGCAAAGGTCAATATGATGAATGCAGCTCAAGCAGAGGAGTCTTCGATGTGTTAATGGGTAATCTCTCGCTTAATGATATTCCCGCAAAAGTCTTATTTGATACTGGTGCATCGATTCTTTCATGTCATATCCTTTTGCATCGGCACAATTTTGATACAGAGGCATTACCTCAAGCTATGCAAGTTATTTCTCCGGCGGCGCTTGAGATCTACCATGTTGGTTCCGAATGTCGGTATCAAGATGGGGATTATAGATTTCGCTAAACCAATTGTTCTTGGTGACTCGATATTGATCTTATTCTCGAATGGATCGGCTTTATCAAGACAAAGCTCAAATTGATTGTGCTGCCAGAGAAATTCAATTGACTCACTCTTCTAATGATGTGATCATTTATGCCGCCGTGATGAAACCATTCGGTTGTTTTCTCTCAATGAGAAGGGCGAACTGAATGCCATCTCTCGATTCCAAATGCTTGTGAGTACCAAGATGTCTTTCCGTAAGAGCTTCCGGTATGCCTCCTCATCGCCGCTTGAGTTCGTTATTGATCTTGAGCCCGCATCAACCCGCTTGCAAGCCGCCCATACAAGCTTGGACCTGATGAGCTGAAGGAATTGAAGAAGCAGCTCGATGAACAAGAGCGTCTGGTTTGATCGCACCGAGTTCATCTCCTTGGGGTTGTGGTGTTCTTTTGTCCGAAGAAGGATGGCACGGACCGACTTTTGCGCCGACATCCGCCCATTGAATAAGAAGACAATCAAGAACAAGTATCCACTTCCCAACATCAATGAGCTTTTCGAGCAACTCAAAGGTGCTACAGTTGTTCTCTAAGCTTGACCTTCAGATGGGGTATCATCGATTCGTGATTCGTGAACAAGATATTCCCAAGACAAAGATTCGCATAAGCTTTGGTTCTTATGAATATACTTGTCATGTCTTTCGCCTCGCAATGCTCCTCCAACATTCTCTCGGATGATGAACTTCATATTCAACCCTACACCAATGAATTCGCCTTGGTCTATCTTGATGATATTTTGGTCTTCCAAGAATAAGAAGGATCATGCCAAACATTTGCGATTGGTGCTAGACAAGCTCGTAGAGTACCAATTCTATGCTAAGTTCTCCAAATGTGAATTTTGGCTTGATGAAGTGCTTTATCTTGGTCATATCATCTCCGCCAAGGGTATCGCTGTTGATCCCGAGAAGGTGTCCGCAATTGTGAATTGGGAACCTCCTCGAATGTCAAGCAGCTCCGCAGTTTTCTTGGTCTTGCAAGCTATTGTCAAGATTCGTTGAGAACTTCTCCAAGATTGCAAAGCCTCTTTCCAACCTCCTCCGTAAGCATGTGAAGTATGTCCGTCTCCCGAGTGTGACGTTGCTTTCAATACTCTCAAAGAGAAACTCGTCACAGCTCCTGCCTTGACTCCTCCCGATGAATCCAAGCCATTTGAAGTTTTCTCGTGATGCTTCTCTTCAAGGTCTCGGTGCTGTGTTAATGCAAGAGAAGAGAGTTGTGGCTTATACCTCTCGCCAGCTTGAAGCTCAACGAGAAGAACTACCCCACTCACGATCTTGAGTTGGCGGCAGTTGTCCATGCATTGATAACATGGAGACATCTCTTGTTGGGAAGGAAAGTGGACATTTTCACCGATCACAAGAGTCTCAAGTACATTTTCACTCAGCCCAACCTCAACCTCAGTGACTCGATGGGTCGAAATGATTCAAGAGTACAACCCAAGTATTGAATATACTCCGGCAAGGCCAATGTCATTGCAGATGCTTTGAGCAGAAAGCTTATCGCAAGCCTAATCCTCAAGCCCTTTCACCGGATCTCTGTGAATCTTTCCGCAAGCTGAATCTTCAAGTTGTTCCTCAAGGCTTTCTTGCCAACCTCATAGTCTCTCCTACTTTGGAAGATCAGATTCGTGAGGCTCAACTTCGGATGCCATGGTGAAAAAGGTGAAACGTGGTATCGACAAGGGCATTTCCAAGTACAAGTGCTTCCATGTTGATGACAAAGACACTCTGTTCTTTGAGGACCGGATTGTGGTTCCTAAGGGTGATCTCGCGAAAAGTCATTATGAACGAGGCTCACAATTCGCTTCTATCCATTCATCCCGAAGTACGAAGATGTACCATGACCTCAAGCAATATATTGGTGGACTCGAATGAAGCGAGAAATTGCTCAATTCGTGAATGAGTGTGATGTCCGCAGAAGAGTGAAAGCAAACACCAAAGACCAGCTGGTCTCCTCCAACCTCTTGCTATTCCTGAATGGAAGTTTGATCATATTGAAATGGACTTCGTGGATCGGCTTTCCAAAGTCCAAGCGTGAAATGATGCTATCTTTGTTGTCATTGACAAGCTTACTAAAGTGGCTCATTTTCTTCCTATCAAAGAATCCATCACAGCAGCTCGGCCATGAGCTATACACCTCCAGTGATTGTCTCCTTGCACGGCATTCCACAAGTGATCTCTTCGCACTGCGGCAGCATCTTTACCTCCAAGTTTTGGGATTCTTTCGTAAGGCCATGGGCACCAACATTCGCTTCAGACAGCTTTCCATCCTCAAACAAGTGGCCAAGTCGAGCGAGTTAATCAAATCCTTGAAGATATGCTCGTGGCTTGTGTCATTTCCTTCGTATGAAGTGGGAAGATTGTCTTCCATATGCCGAAGTTCTCTTACAACAACAGCTTCCAAGCGAGTTCGGCAAGGCCCCATTCGAATTTCTATGGCGTAAAGTGCCGACTCTCTCAATTGGTCTCGAGACAGTGAACGCCAACTTCTTGGCAATGACTTGATCACGTATGTAAGAAATGTGCCAAGTCATTCGTGAGAATTCAAAGCCGCAATCGCGCCAAGAGCTATTATGATGATAAGCACCGTGATGTGGCTTTTGAAATCGGAGACCATGTCTACCTCCGCTCTCCAATGAAAGGTACTGCCGCTTCGGTATCAAAGGAAGCTTGCCCCTAGATACGTGGGTCCTTTCAAGATCATTGGCAAAAGAGGCGATCTCGCCTATCAACTTGAGCTTCCATCCAACTTTGCAAATGTGCACGATGTGTTTCACGTGTCACAGCTTCGCAAGTGCTTCAAGACTCCCGAACGCACTATCAACTTCAAGAGATTGACCTTCAAGAAGATCTCTTATCATGAGCACCCGCTGCTATTCTTGAAGAAACCGAGCGCAAGACTCGCAACAAGTCAATCAAATTCTGAAAGTGAAGTGGTCACACCATTCCGACCGGAAGCTACCGGGAGCGCGAGGATCACCTCCGCTCCGAATATCCGGAGTTCTTTCAGTCCTAGATCTCGGACGAGATCCTCTTGTAGTGGTGGAGTGTTGTAACACCCGGAAGTAACTTTCCATATTTGTAACTCCAACTCTTGCCATTTTCGCATTGTGATATGATATTCCTCCGTGGTTGGGTTTTTCTTCATTTTGCTTTTTGTCCATGTCATGCATTTTATATTATGTCATCATGTGCATCGATTTGCATACGTGTTCGCCTCATGATTTCGAGCATTTTTCCCGTTGTCCGCTTTTGCAATCCGCACTCCTATCTCCCCGGCGTCCTTTTACGCTTTTTCGTAAAGCGGGTATTAAACCTTCTCGAAATGGACCGAGGTTTGTCTAGTGGCCTTGGCATAACACCCGAGACCACCGGTCAAGTTTCGGTCATTTGAGCTCGCTTGGTACTCCAACGGTTAACCGCACTCTTGAAAAGGCCTTTTTGTTGCAGCCCAACACCCTTCAAAACAGCCCAATAACCCATCTAAGTCACTCCCATGCTCTCCGTCGCTCGATCACGATCGTGGGCGAAAACTACACCTCATTTGACTCTCCTAGCCCCTCTATGCCTATTTAAACACCTCCCCAAATCCGGATCATCCTCTTCCCCAAACCCTAAAACCTCCCCACATGGCCGGACGTGTCCGCCACACGGACAAAATCGCCACAAGTCCGCCCCACTCACTGGCCACCACCTGTCCACGGGCTGGCTGCCAGGCCGGCTCTGCCTGCCCACACCTGGCCGATTCGCTGCCCCCTTGCCGCTTGCCCCTCCCGCTTCTGCCGGCTCACGGCGCTCCGGGCTGCTGCCGCCGGCGCGCCGCCGCCGCCGCCTCGGGCGCCCTCGCTGCTGCTCTTCCGCTGGCCGCTCCTCACGGCTTGGCGCCATTTCGGCTGGCCATCCGCACTGATCCGCCACCGCTGGCCTAAGGCTGCCGCCGACCAAGGCCGGCCCAGCCTCCCGCCTTCCTCCTCGCCCGCGAGGTCCTTCCTCTGCATACTCCGATCCGTCCAGATCCGCCCGGCCGAGCCTGCTGACCTCTTCTCTCTCTCCCTCCATTTTCTAAGTTTTTGCATCTATTGTAATTTTGTGCAATTTTCATCGTATATATCTTCGCATCCGTAGATCCATTTTGCGCGTTTAATATGTCAAAATGTTCGTCTCAAAGAGTAGATCATTTCATTCCATTGCATCATTTTCATTTGAGCTCATATTGATGCCCGAAATGCTGTTAGAAGGGTGCTATGTGATGTTAGTTTCTGTTTCGTAACAGAAGTTGCACTTTTGTTATTTTTGCCATGATTAATGTGTGCACCCTATGAATTTGAGTCCTACATGTGTTTTGTAAAATGCCATGCCATCTTTCCAGGGGTGTATGCCATGTATTTTTGTGATCTATGTGGTGACTAGCACAAGCATGCAAAGTAGGTGTCCTGATGTTGCTGATTTCAGCCCTGTTTTAGCTGATTTTGATGCCATGTTTACTTGATGATACCGAGAGATCTATGCATATTTTGAGATACTTCAGTAAGGGTGTTTTGTAAAGCATGTCTTGCTCTATCCATTCATGCCCTTGTTTGCAATTATGGAGTTCCATAGCTTGAGTCAATCGAGCTCTACTTTTGCTATCAAATGTTTCCTGGCAGATTGTGTACGTGTTATTCAATTTTGCCAAGCTTGTTGTGGTTGATCCATTCATGCTATGTTGTTGTTCTTGCCATGTATGTCTTCTATGCCATGTCTTATTGATGTATGTATGCTTAGTTTATCATATAAGGCTCTGTAGTGAGTGCATTGAGCTTGTAAACATGCCTTCTCGTTACCAGTTTTGACATGTCATGTTGCTGAATCTGTTAACTAGACTTTCAATATTGACATGGGTGTTACTATATTTTCTAGTCCTTTTTGGCTTATGGTCAGTAAGGGACTTTTGTTCTAGGCTTTGAGTAGATTCATTCCATGCCTTGTTTTGCTATTTTAAGGTCCTGTAGCATGTAGTTTTGCTGCTCTGAACATTGCAACCTGATGCTGTTTTTGCCATGTCCAGCCTGTTATTTTGTGCACTTTTTCCATGCTTGTTTGAACCTTTTATGATGTGAACTAGCCGTAGCTCAGTGCTCATCTTTTGTCGAGAATCATGTGTAGATCACTGCCATGTGCTTTGTTGATACGTTTGGGTGCAGTAGCTTAATTAATTGTTGCTTGCTAAGTGGCATCATGCTGTTAATGGCAGATTTGTGACATTCTTGTTTTGCTTGTCATTTCCAAACCGTGCATCCGATTCCGGTGATCTTTATATCGATTTCAACCGAAATCATCTCATCTTTCCAGTGGCATACTTGGTTTGCCAAGTTGATGCCTGGTTCACCATTTACCTTCCGGAGCGCACATAAGCATTGCATATCTCATCATGCATATCATGCCATGTTTTGCATCATGTTGAGTGTGCATTGCACCGTGATTTATTGTGGTTCCTTTGTTTGTGTTGTTGCTTTGGGTAGAGTCGGGAGACGAGTACGTGAACGAGGAGCCTGTTGAGAACGTTTTCGAGGATCAAGCTTTCGACAACTCTGAGAACATTGCAGGCAAGATGACCATACCTCAAATCACTTCTATCTTTGCTATGCTAGTTGCTCGCTTTTTTGCTATGCCTATGCTGCGATGCCTACCACTTGCTATATCATGCCACCCATATTGCCATGTCAGCCCCTAACCATCCTTTTCCTAGCAAACCGCTGATTGGCTATGTTACCGCTTTGCTCAGCCCTCTTATAGCGCTGCTAGTTGCAGTGAAGTGAAGTTTGTTCCTTGTTGAACATGGAGATGTTGTTCCTTTTGGAATATGTTTACTTGTTGGGGATATCACAATATTTACATCTGCTATATTTTAATACATCTATATATTTGGTAAAGGGTGGAAGGCTCGGCCTTATGCCTGTGTTTTGTTCCACTCTTGCCACCCTAGTTTCCGCCATACCGGTGTTATGTTCCTTGATTTTATGCTCTTACACGGTTGGGTGATTTATGGGACCCCTTGACAGTTCGCTTTGAATAAGACTCGCCCAAAGAAGGCCCAACATTGGTTTTACCATTTGCCACCTAAGCCTTTTCCCCGGTTTTCATGAGCCCGAGGGTCATCTTTATTTTAACCCCCGACCAGTTGTTCTTCGAGTGCTGGTTCGAACCGAGCCACATCAAGGGGCCACCACGGGAAACTCGAGGCTTGGTTTTACTCAGAGCCTGTCTCATCCGGATGTGCCCCGAGAACGAGATATGTGCAGCTCCTATCGGGATTTGTCGGCACAACCGGGTGGCTTTGCTGGTCTTGTTTTATTGCTGTCGAAATGTCTTGTAGTCCGGGATTCCGAGATTGATCGGTCTTCCCGTAGAAGGAATATCCTTCGCTGACCGTGAGAGCTTATAATGGGCTGTTGGGACACCCCGCAGGTAATAACTTTCAAAGCCGTGCTCCGCATGTTATGAGGCGATGGGAATTTGTTAATGTCCGGTTGTAGATAACCCAAAGTTGACCTCAAATAAAATACACATCAATCAAGGTGTAACCGTGATGGACTCTTCTCGCGGAGTCCGGAAGTGAACACGGTGTTGGAGTTATGTCCGACGAAGTAGTTCAGATCACTTCTTGATCACTACTAGTTTCACGTCTGTGCTTTGCTTCTCTTCTCGCTCTCTTTGCGTATGTAGCCACCATATATGCTAGTCGCTTGCTGCAGCTCCACTTTACTACCCCGTTCTTCCTACCAGCTTAAATAGTCTTGATCTCGCGGGTGTGAGATTGTCTGAGTCCCCGTGACTCACAGATACTTCCAAAACAGTTGCAGTGTCCGATGAGGCCAAGCAGGTGATTCAACCGAGCTCAAGTGGGAGTTCGACGAGGAACGTGGTCGTTATTATGTGTCTTTTCCTCGATGATCGTGAGTGGTGCCCAGCTGGGACGATTCGGGATCTGTAGCATTTGGGGTATCTTCTTTTATTTTGGTTCCGTAGTCGGACCTTGAGTGTACTCAATGTTGGATGTTTATTTATGTACTGTGAAGTGGCGAATCGTAAGCCAACTATGTACCTTTTCCCTTAATTATTACATGGGTTGTGTGAAGATTACCTCACTTGCGACATTGCTTTCAATGCGGTTATGTTTCTAAGTCGTGCCTCGACACGTGGGAGATATAGCCGCATCGGGGCGCTATATTCTTGTAATAGGAATCACGACTTGCATGTCGATGAGTATGACAACCGCAGAGCCATAGGAGTTGTCTTAATTTATTGTATGACATGCGTGTCATTGAACAACGCCATGTAATTACTTTTACTTTATTGCTAACCGTAGCCATAGTAGTAGAAGTAATAAGTTGGCGAGACAACTTCATGGAGACACGATGATGGAGATCATGGTGTCATGCCGGTGACGATGATGATCATGGAGCCTCAAGATGGAGATCAAAGGAGCAAAATGATATTGGCCATATCATGTCACTATTTGATTGCATGTGATGTTTATCATGTTTATGCATCTTATTTTCTTAGAACGACGGTAGTAAATAAGATGATCCTCATTAAAATTTCAAGAAAGTGTTCCCCTAATCGTGCACCGCTATGTAAAGTTCGCTATTTCAAGCACCACATGATGATCGGGTGTGATAGATTCTTACGCTCACATACAATGGGTGTAAGCCAGATTTACACACGCCAAACACTTAGGTTGACTTGACGAGCCTAGCATGTACATACATGGCCTCGAACACAAGAGACCGAAAGGTCGAGCATGAGTCGATGGTAGATACGATCAACATGAAGATGTTCACCGATGATGACTAGTCCGTCTCACGTGATGATCGGACACGGCCTAGTTGACTCGGATCATGTAATCACTTAGATGACTAGAGGGATGTCTATCTGAGTGGGAGTTCATAAGATGAACTTAATTATCCTGAACATAGTCAAAAGATCTTTGCAAATTATGTCGTAAGCTTGCGCTTTAGTTCCACTGTTTAGATATGTTCCTAGATAAAATATAGTTGAAAGTTGACAGTAGTGATTATGCGATCAGTAGAAAGCTTATGTCCTTAATGCACCGCTAAGTGTGATGAACCTCGAACGTCGTCTGTGGATGTTGTGAACATCTGACATACACATTTTGATAACTACGTGATAGTTCGCTTAAACGGTTTAGAGTTGAGGCACCAAAGACGCTTCCAAACGTCATGAACATATGAGATGTTTCGAGGGCTGAAATTGGGATTTCAGGCTCGTGCTCAAGTCAAGAGGTATAAGACCTCCGACAATTCTCTTAGCCTGCAAACTAAGGGAGAAAAGCTCAATCGTTGAGCTTGTGCTCAGATTGTCCGAGTGCAACAATCACTTGAATCGAGGGAGTTGATCTTCCGATGAGATAGTGATGTTTCTCGAAGTCATTGCCACCAAGCTGCTAGAGCTTCGTGATGAACTATAACATATCGTGGATAGATATGATGATCCTTGAGGTATTCACGATGTTTGACACCGCGAAAGTAGAAATCAAGAAGGAGCATCAATTGTTGATGGTTGGTGAAACCACTAGTTTCAAGAAGGGCAAGGGCAAGAAGGGTACTTCATGAAACGGCAAATCAGCTTGTGCTCCAAAGAAGAAACCCAGGTTGAACCCGAACCCAAGACTAAGTGCTTCAGAATGAGAGGAACGGACATCAAGCAGGATTACCCTAGATACTTGGTAGATTAGAAGGTCGGCAAGGTCGATAGAAGTATGTTGATATACATTATGTTAATGTGTACTTTACTAGTACTCCTAGTAGCACCAGTATTAAGATACCGGTTCGGTTGCTAGTGTTAGTAACTCAAATAAAAGAGCTACGAAATAAACGGAGACTAGCTAAAGGTGAGTCGACGATATGTGTTGAAGTGTTTCCAAGTTTGATTTGATCAAACATCGCACGCCCCTCTACCATCAAGATTAGTATTAAACCTGAATAATTGTCATTTGGTGATTATGCTGAGCATAGACATGATTGGATTATGTCTATCGCAATATGATTATTCATTTAAGGAGAATAATGGTTACTCTATTTATTTGAATAATACATTCAATGGTCTTACACCTAAAGGAATGGTTTATTGAATCTCGATCGTAGTGATACACATTTTCATGCCAAAAGATATAAGATAGTAATGATAGTACCACCTGCTTGTGGCAATCGCCATTTGAGTCATATTGGTATAGAATGCATGAAGAAGCTCCATGTTGATGGATCTTTGGACTCACTCGCTTTTGAAAAGTTTGAGACATGCTAACCATGTCTATTGGTGTATATGCATGAAGAAACTCCATGCAAATGGACCGCTTGGACTCACTTGATTCTGAATCACTTGAGACATGCAAATCATACCACATGGGCAAAATGACCGAAAGCCTCGCTTTTCAAAGAAATGGAACAAGAAAGCAACTTGTTGGAAGTAATACATTTTGATGTGTGCAGTCCAATGAATGCTGAGGCACGCAGTGGATATCGTTATGTTCTTACTTCACAGATGATTTGAGTAGATACTGAGTATATTTACTTGATGAAACACAAGTCTGAATTATTGAATGGTTCAAGTAATTTCAGAGTGAAGTTAAAGATCATCGTGACAAGAGGATAAAATGTCTATGATATGATCATAGAGATGAGTATCTGAGTTACGAGCTTTGGCACGCTATTAAGACATAGTGGAAATTGTCTCACAATTAATACCGCCTGGAACACCATAGTGTGATGGTGTGTCCGAACATCATAGTTGCACCCTATTAGATATGGTGCGCACTATGATGTCTCTTATCGAATTACCACTATCGCTCATGGGTTAGGCATTAGAAACAACCGCACTCACTTTAATAGGGCACCACGTAATTCCGCTTGAGACGACCCTGCTTGAACTATGGTTTGGAGAAACCTAAGTTGTCGCTTTCTTAAAAGTTTGGGGTTGCGACGCTTATGTGAAAAAGTTTCAGTTGATAAGCTCGAACCCAAAGCGGATAAAATGCATCTTCATAGGACACCCAAAATAGTTGGGTATTCCTCCTAATTCAGATCCGAAAGCAATAGGGATTGTTTCTTGAATGGGTCCTTTCTCGAGGAAAAGTTTCTCTCGAAAGAATTGAGGGGAGGATGGTGGAGACTTGATGAGGTTGTTGAACCATCACTTCAACTAGTGTGTAGCAGGCACGTGAAGTTGTTCCTGTGGCACCTACACCAATTGAAGTAGAAGCTATGATAGTGATCATGTAACTTCGGATCAAGTCACCACCAACCTCGTGGGGTGACAAGGATGCGTATTAATTCAAATGGTACAAGAATCATGTCTTGAAGGTCATGTTGCTAGACAACAATGAACCTACGAGCTATGGAGAAGTGATGGTGGGCCCGGATTCACTTAATGGCTCGAGGCCATAACATCCGAGAGAAGATCCATGACTTTGGAAGAAATACTTGATGGGCGAAGGACGTTGGGTAAAGATGGATTTTAAAAGGAAGATGTATAATGATGGTAAGTATCACCATTAAGAAGCTCGACTTGTCGTTAAAGATGTTTTCCGACAAGTTCAAGGAGTTGACTACGGTGAGGCTTTCTCACCAGAAGCGATGCTAAGAGTCTGTTGGAATTGGATTAGCATTCATCGCATGATTGATGAAATCTTGCAGATAGGATGTCAAAACATTGTTTCCTTGACCTTATACTTGAGGAAAGGTTGTATGTGATACAACCAGAAGGTTTTGTCAATCCTGAAAGATGCTAAAAAGTATGCAAAGCTCCAGCTATCCTTCTAAGGACTGGAGTAAGCATCTCGGAGTTAGAATGAACGCTTTGATGAGATGATCAAAGATTTTGGGTCTATACCAAGTTTATGAGAAACTTGTATTTCCAAAGAAGTCAGTGGGAGCACTATAGAATTTCTGATGAGTATATGCTGTTGACATATTGTTGATCAGAAATGATGTAGAATTTCTAGAAAGCATATAGGGTTGTTTGAAAAGTGTTTTTCAATGAAAACCTGGATTAGGCTACTTGAACAATAAGCATCAAGATCTATAAGATAGATCAAAATGTTTAATAATACTTTCAAATGAGCACATACTTTGACATAATCTTGAAGGTGTTCAAGATGGATCACCAAAGAAGGAATTCTTGCCCGAGTTGTAAGGTATGAAGTTAAGAGTTAAAGCTCACCACGGCAGAAGAGAGAGAAAGGACGAAGGTCGCCCCTATGCTTCAGACGTAGGATCTATAGTATGCTATGTCGTGTACCGACTGATGTGTGCCTTGCCACATGTCCGCAAGAGGGTACAAAGGTGATCAAAGAGTGGATCACCAGATAGCGGTCAAAATTATCCTTAGAGGAATAAGGATTTGTTTCTCGATTATGGAGGTGATAAAGAGTTCATGAAAGGGTTACGACGATGCAAGCTTTAACACCTATCCGAATGACTCGAGTAGCAAACCGGATACATATAGTGGAGCAACTATTTGAATAGCTCCAAGTGGAGCGAGAAGCAACATTTACAATATGACCTAGAAATTTGAAGCACACACGGATCTGAAAGGTTCGTAATTCGCTGACTAAAACCTCTCTCACAAGCAAAACATGATCAAACCTCGTAACTCATTGAGTCTTAATCACATGACGATGTGAACTAGTTTACATACACTAGTAAACTTTTGGATGTTGGTCACATGGCGATGTGACCTATCGCTGTTAATCACATGACGATGTGAACTAGATTATTGACTCTAGTGCAAGTGGGAGACTGTTGAAATATGCCCTAGAGGCAATAATAAATTAGTTATTATTATATTTCCTTGTTCATGATAATCGCTTATTACCCATGCTATAATTGTATTGATAGGAAACTCAGATACATGTGTGGGTACATAGACAACACCATGTCCCTAGTAAGCCTCTAGTTGACTAGCTCGTTGATCAATAGATGGTTACGGTTTCCGACCATGGACATTGGATGTCGTTGATAACGGATCACATCATTAGGAGAATGATGTGATGGACAAGACCCAATCCTAAGCCTAGCACAAAGATCGTAGTTCAGATGCTAAAGCTTTTCTAATGTCAAGTATCATTTCCTTAGACCATGAGATTGTGCAACTCCGGATACCGTGAGGAATGCTTTGGTGTACCAAACGTCACAACGAATCGGGTGGCTATAAAGGTGCACTATGTATCTCCAAAAGTGTCTCATGGGTTGGCATGAATCGAGATCGATTTGTCACTCCGTAAACGGAGAGGTATCTCTGCCCACTCGGTAGGACATCATCATAATGTGCACAATGTGACCAAGGGGTTGATCACGGATGATGTGTTACGGAACGAGTAAAGAGACTTGCCGGAAACGAGATTGAACAAGGTATCGGATACCGACGATCGAATCTCGCAAGTACAATACCGCTAGACAAAGGGAATTGTATACGGATCGATTAAGTCCTTGACAACGTGGTTCATCCGATGAGATCATCGTGGAATATGGGAGCCAACATGGGTATCCAGATCCCGCTGTTGGGTATTGACCGGAGAACGCCTCGGCCATGTTCAGATGGTTCCCGAACCCGTAGGGTCTACACACTTAAGGTCTGGCGACGCTAGGGTTATAAAGGAAGTTTGTATGTGGTTACCGAATGTTGTTCGAGTCCTGATGAGATCCCGGACGTCACGAGGAGTTCCGGAATGGTCCGGAGGTAAAGATTTATATATGGAAGTCCTGCTTTGGTCACCGAAAACTTTCGGTTTTATTTCCAGAACGCACGGACCACCGGGGGTCCTGGTCCACCAAGTGGGGCCACCATCCCCGGAGGGCAGCATGGGCCAAGTGTGGAGGGACCAGCCCTGTGTGGGTTGGTGCGCCCCACAAGGGCCCAAGGCGCCTAGGGTTTGGGGAGGGCGCCCACCCAGCTTGGGGGGCAAGTTTCTCTCCCCTTCGCCGCCCCACCAGATGGGATCTGGCTGGCCGCCCCTAGGAGGGAATCCTAGAGGGCGAGCCCTCCCGCTCCCCTATATACTTGAGGTCTAGGGCTGCCCAACACATGAGTTTTCACCTCCATGGCGCAACCCCGCCTCCTCCTCCTCCTCTCCCGTGGTGCTTGGCGAAGCCCTCGCCGATTGCCACGCCTCCATCACCACCACGCCTGCAGTGCTGCTGCTGACGGAGTCTTCTCAACCTCTCCCTCTCTCCTTGCTGGATCTAGGCGTGAGACGCCACCGGTTGTACGGTGTTGAACGCGGAGGTGCCGTCTGCTCGCACTAGGATCTCCCGTGATTTGGATCACGATTTAGCACGCACTCCTTCAACCCCGTTTCTTGAACGCTCCGCTTAGCGATCTACAAGGGTATAGAGATGCACTCTCCTTCCCTCGCTAGTTTCTCCATAGATAGATCTTGGTGACACGAGGAAAATTTTGAATTTCTGCCACGCTCCCCAATGTAAAGGGAGGGAGAAGGAGAGAAATATAAGACAACTAATGTAAAAAATAGATAGAGGAAGGAGATGAACACATAGTCCGGGCGCTAGGCGAGAATCTTCGGAGACGGGCTGCTCCATGGGTTCGCCTCGAGTCGGTTATCCGATGCATCTCGCAGACGGACGCCCACCACCAAAGACTTGGTCAATAATAAAGAGAACTTCCCATTTGGGCTTGAGTTTGTCCTTTTCTTGTCCGCAGGTGTAGAACTAACTCGCCAACACCGTAAGTTTTGGCCCGCATTTCTCTCGCTGGTATCTTCGAGCCTCATTGCTGATAGAATGCGGAATGGGCTTTGCCACGCCCACGCCCTCCTCCAAAGCGTCCAACTGTCCCGCCGATCGAGTTCGCTTCTTTTCTTTGTACATGCGCACGCGAGGTGAGTCATGAATTATGTCGCAGGCGAACCGCCTCGCACCGTGATACCATAAAGAATGGTGTGTATCCGTGGTGCGATTCGCATGGTCCGCGCCCCTCAGTAGTATGAAGTCGAAGCTCTCTACCCAAAGGCGTGTTAGATTCCTTGAGGGACCGTGACTAATCTGGGTTTGATGCCGCCATGATTAGACCATTTGCTCACCGACTTGACCGTTAGTTTGTGGGTGATAGATCAAGCATAGTCGAGCTTGATGCCCATGTTTTGCACTAGAGTTTGACCTCGCCGGCCGTGAAGTTCGTGGCTTTTATCATGATGATGCTGTGGGGACGCCAGAACGTGTACCACCTCGATATGAAGTCTATCACCGGTCCGGATTCGCCGCCTTAATGTGCTTGGCCTCTATCCATTTGGTGAATTTATCCACCATGACCAGAGGTATTTTTGCTTGTGGGTTCCTCCTTTAAGGGTCCAACCATGTCAAGCCCCTGCACTGCCAAGGGCCAGGTGATGGGTATAGTTTGGAGGGCGGTGGTGGTATATGACTTTGGTTAGCAAAGAGCTGGCAACCGACGATCGCTGACTAAGTCCCGAAAGATCCGCCCGGCCGTCGGCCAATAAAATCTCAGACGGAAGGCCTTGCTTACAAGGTCCTGGGTTGCGCGCAGTGCCCACCGAGTCCGATTTCAGCATGTAAGATTCCGCCTTCCTCTTCGGAGATACACCTTTGAAGGACTCAGTGGTGCTTTTCTTATAAAGCTCTCCTCATGGACTTTATAGGCTTTAGATCGCCGTGACTATGCAGCGTGCCTCGCTTTTGGTCTCGGAAGTTCCTGCCTGGTTAGGTAGGCTAGGAATGGTTCTGGTCCATGGGGCAATGACTGCCATTATTACGTGGGCTAAAGATGTTACTTTTGGCGAGCCTCCTGCCAGTCGTAATGTTCGTGCGGGCAAAGGCGGTTCGGTTCGGCTGTTATTTCCGGATTCCCTTCCCATAATAAGGATGGCTTGAACAGCCCTCCAAGAAGATGTTGGGGACGGCATCGCGCTTATGCGCCAATGCGCGCTGTGACGCTCGCTGCCTCGATTGTTTTCCCGAGCTATATGGTGAAATTCGAGCCCTCGAACCGAGCTGACATTTTTAGGACGGCGCTATGATAAGCTGCCATTTTTGATCCTTGACATCAAAGTCTCCATTTATTAGGATATCACGAGGTTCAATCCTCGCACCTCTAGGCGTTGGATGCCCATGGAGACCGCCATCCGGAGACCATGTAGAAGGGCCTCAGATTCGCCGCGTTGTTGGAGTCCGTGATACATTATCTAGAGTACGATGAATCAGATTCCCTGTTAGACGCTGAACGGCCAGCCCCAAGACCAGCCAACATTTTGGAGCCGCAAGTGCATGATCCAGCTTGAATATGTGTCGATTTTTAGGGAGTTCGGTCACCATTCAAGCATTTAAGTCGGCCAAAACTTGCGATTTAATAGCTCGCCGGGCTTATAGGTTATGTCTAACGGAGGAGCTCAATGGCCCATTTGGCAATCCGCCCGCCGCTGTCATGGTGGTTTATAATATCGCTAATAGGTAATTCAGAGGCTACCGCCATCGAACACTTGAAAGTAGTGTCGCAGCTTCCGGATGCTATAAACACCGCAGACGCTATCTTTTAATAATGCGGTACCGCGACTTGTATGGAGGAGGACATTGGACACGTAGTAAGCTGGCTTTTGAAGGGGAATTTGTGTCCGTCCGCTTTCGCTCGACGACGAAAGAATCGCGCTTACAACTTGATAAGTTGCTGCAATGTATAATAGCATTGGTTCGCCGATGTTAGCGCCGCCAGGACCGGGTTTGTTGCCAATATGGCTTTTATTTCTTTGAGTCCGCCGGGCAGCATCCGCCCACTCAAGTGTTTGGTGCACGGAGGAGGCGATAAAGGGTAATGCCTTTTCTCCCAAGCGGAGATAAAGCGGCTTAGAGCCGCCACGCATCCGTCAATTTTGTATTTGTTTGAGGTCCTTTGGGATATCCAATTGTGACAGAGCTCGGATCTTGGCTGGGTTTGTTTCAATTCCTCTACCGGATACAATGAAGCCTAAGAGCTTTCCGGCTGGTACTACCAAAAACGATTTTTCCGGTTGCTTGATGTCATATGTTCGGAGGTTATCGAATGTGAGCCTCAAGTCGCCTACTAGAGTTTCGACATGCTTGGTTTTGACGACCACGCCATCTACATATGCCTCCACCGTTTGCCGATCCGTTTGCTGTGACATGTCCGAATCATGCGCCGATATGTTGCGCCATTTTGGAGCCCAAGGGCATTGTGTTGAAGCGCATGGGCCGATGGGTGATGAATGCCGCTATGGCTTGGTCTGGATCTGCCATCTTAATTTGATGGTAGTCGGAGTATGCGCCAAGGAAACACAATGAATCGTGACCTCGCGGTAGCGCCGATAATTTGATCGATGCGGGGAGGGGAAGGGATCCTTGGGCAAGCCTTTGTTGAGGTCTCTTGAAATCGACGCAGAGGCGCCAGGATTTGTCCTTCTTGGTACCATCACCAGGTTTGCTAGCCATCTTGATGTTTTATATCTCTAATGAATCAGCACTCAAAGAGTTTGGCTAGTTCCTTCCCATGGCTTGTCTCTTAGGTTCGGAGAAACGCCAAGAGCCTGCTTGATCGCTTGAATCCTTTTAGGATGTTTAGGCTGTGCTCGGCCAGTGGCGGGGATTCTCGGCATGTCCAAGGGTGCCGAAAAATGTCCCAATTTTCGCAGAGGAATTCTCGAAAGCGCGCCTACATCGTGGTTTAATTGCGCTCGATGGAGGCTGTTTTGTAGGGTCCGCTGGATGGACTTGAATTTGACTATTTCGCTCCCGCCGGTTAAAGGAGGTGGACTGGATCTTTATCGAGTATCACGTCGTCCCCTGCTCACCGTGGAGTGCGCAGCCAGCCTCGCCGCTAGGGTTTTGATAGTGCCTCAAGGGCCAAGGGCCGTCTTATTTTCGCGCTGAGTGCTATGTCCGGTCACTAGCAAGAGTGATGATTCCGCTGGGCCCGGCATTTTGAGCTTCATGTACCCGTAATGGGGTATAGCTTGAAAATTGTAAATGCCTTCTCGCCTCTAATAGAGCGTGGTATCCGCTGCTGAACGGGCCACTTGGAACGTGACCTCCTGGACCTGTAATTATCCAACAGGTCAACACCACATCCAAGGTGATTTTTCCTGACAAAGACGCTCCCGATCGGGATTATTCCTCTAAAGGTTGTGCTGCTTCGCCAATGCGGCTCCAGCCTATTTCCATTTTTTGAAGGGTTTCTCAGAATGAGGTTCAATCCGCTGCCACCGCCCATGAGTACCTTGGTAAGGCGAAGTCGCCCACTATTGGACCGAGGACCAATGCGGCCGGTGCTCGGGCTGTTCGAATTTAGGTTCATCACCGCATTAAAGGTAATAGTCGGTCACCCATGGGTTTATTGTTGCTACTTGGTAGACTTCGCAAGGCTGGGAGTGTTTGTTTCGATATTATTTGATGCTAAAGTCTCAAGACTGTTAATACCGCATCGGTATCCCTCGGCTGGTGCTCGTGGATTCTCGAGTTAGAAGCTCTTCGCCACTTCGCCACCGCCGGAGTATCCAACATGCTCTAAGGCTATGAGTTGGTGTGGCACCCTCAGACTATGAATTTTACAGGTCCATTGAGCCATCCCTCCAAAGACGGTTCCATGCCCCGTAGGGGTTTTTTGCTTTTGGTGTTTAACCGAGGTGCTCGCGATAATGCACCCTTTTATTTCGGATCGGGTTGTATTCAGGGCCTGATTGTCCCAAAATTTTATTTCGGTTTTCCAGCGCTTCCATCGTGACAAGATTTTCATACTATGGACGCCAAGTCAGCTAAGCGTAATTTCACGGTGACTTATGGCGTTGAGGATTCCGTTGTCCGTGCAATTATTGCGTAAGAATGAAATTGCATCCTCCTCAAGCGCCCTTTATCCTGCTCATGACCAGAGGAATCGCCCACTAATGGTGTACTGCTTTCATGGGCTCTTGCCGAATTTGGGATAGATCGCTATGTTTGGGTGGGTGGTGGAATTAAACCGAACCTCGCCTAACTGAGACTCAGGCCAAGCAGTTTACTTAACTCGAAGCTTGGGTTCTTGGATGTTGTCCAATGAATCTAGCCCGCTGCCCGACTTTTAGGTT
>JAHIAM010002485.1:0-31368 GCA_021605205.1 Aegilops longissima | reverse complement strand
ATCACAACATAACTCTACGACTCAAGTATTTATTCATTAGGCTCGAGGAGCGAGATATTACAAACATGGGTCTCATCACCCAACATTCAGAGCATACAAATCAAAGCACATGCGGAAGCTTAACATGTCTGAGTACGTACATCTACAAAAGAAAAGGATTAGAAGCCTGACTATCTACCGAGATCGCCGAGAGCACAAGATCGTAGCTGAGGTATCAAGCTAAACGTCAAGTCCACACGAACTACTAGCAAGACCGACATCTCTCGCAAAACATAAAATAAGCAAACGTGAGTACAAATGTACCCAGCAAGACTTACATCGTAACTAACTACATATGCATCAAGATCAACAAAGGGGTGGTGGAGTTTAACCGCAGCAAGCCAGCTTTGACTCGGTGGCTATCCCAACTACATTGCAAGTAACTCTTTTGAGGTGGCGCACACGAGTCCACATATTCACCATATCAATACACCACTATGGATCCGCCTCCGCCTCCCTACGAGAAGGCCATCCATAGCACTCACGCTTATCTTGCGCATTTTAGAGTATCCACTTTCACTTGTCTATGAACTGCATACAGCAACCCGAAGTCCTTTACGCGGACACGGTTATTCAATAGATGATGTTAACCCTGCAGGGGTGTACTTCTTCACACACGCTCTCGCCACTTACCACCATGTACACGTCGTGTATCTTGGCAACCTTCAAGCGGAAGCCTGGCGAGGGAGTCGGCCACGACCTGACTAACCACACAAGTCTCTAGTCCAGGTTTATCGCCTACTCGGGTTCCATCCACGAGGAGATCCGGCCGGGGTTTCGCTCACAGCCCCAAACGATGTGTGTAGGGTTCCCGAGACACCAAACGGGCGCTCGGTACACCGGGCCACGGTGTATCTACCGCATCATAGCCCACCCCTAGGGTCAGTGCTACGCACGGCCTCCAACACATATCCTACAAACACCAGAAACTAGTTGCAACTCCTGGACAGAGGACAGGGGCGGTTAATAAGTCGAGAGAGTCAATTAAGGATCCCAATGTATGGTAGTAGTTGTTCATGGATCACAAACACAGAACTCAGTTCCTGAGGACGGCTTCAATGAGACAACCCACCATGTACTCCTACATGGCCTCTCACCACTACCTTTACCAAATCATGTTCACACACTTAGCTCACACACAGTAGGACATGTTCACACACCTCCGATTCATCCCCGATGAATCAGACCTGACTCAACTCTAAGCAGTAGCAGGCATGACAAACAAGCATGAATGAGTAGGCACATCAGGGCTCAAACAACTCCTACTCATGCTAGTGGGTTTCATCTATTTACTGGGGCAATGACAGGTCATGCAGAGGATAAAGGGGTTCAACTACCGCAGCAAGTAACAGATGAATCGTTGGTGTCCTAATGCAGTAAAAGAGAGCAGGAGCGAGAGAGTATGATTGTATCGGAATGAACAAGGGGGTTTTGCTTGCCTGACACTTCCGAAGATAATATAGCTCTTCATCAGTGTCATCGATCTCATCGTCCAAACCACTTCTATCGAGAGGGGACAAATACCGGCAACAGAGAAGAAACACAATCAATGCAATGCACAATATGATGCATGATCATGACATAGTAAAAATGAGTGTGTTGGGCTAATGCAACTACAACCACATGGGTTTGAGCTATTTTGAACCAAAGATTCAAAGTTCAAACACATTTGTGATCTTAAATAGTGCTTTATCATGTTTTGCACTAAACAGCAAGTTAACTTTGTCGGCGTTCTGGGAACGGGGGTCCCAAGACTTGCCTGCCTGCGGCCTGCGGCGTGGCTCAAAGGAGGCCCAGGACGGCCCATCTTCATCAACGCAAGCTCAAGACCCTCGCGAGGGGCCAGCCTCATGAGGCGCATAACGAGGAGCTTCTCGTGCACTGCCTCGTCGAGGCTGGCTCATGAGGAGGCGGAGAATTCAAGGCAGGGTACCTCGCGAGGTGCCCATGACGCAAGCCATGACGACCAAGGGCGCCACCGGGCGCCCAGCCGTGCAAAGGTCCTCCTTTCCTCTTTGGTGCAAAGGAGCAAGCGCAGCGAGAGCATCAAGCAAAGGTATCTGTTTCGTGCAACAAGACCAAGACCAGCCCAACGGCAGGGGAGTCATCATGGAGCCCAAGCAGGCGTCATCACGAGCCTTTGGCAAAGCGAGGACCAACTTTAGTCGATAAGTGTACCCGTTGTTCCCCTTCAAAATGGCTAATTGTTGGCGCCCTTCCGCTCAATATTTGGGAAGAGGCCCAGGCCTTCGCTTATAATAGGACTAGCCACCCACAGGGGTAGCAAGACGAACATTGAGAAAGATAGCAAGAGAACAAGCGAGATAGAGAGAGGCGATCAACACCACCTAGCAGTTCATCGCACCCGCCAAGAATGACCCTCATGAGGCTGTTCTTCCTTGTACTGTTCCTCATCAGCCCAAGAGGCAATCCACCACACCACAAACTAAAGTAGGGTATTACACTACAACGGTGGCCCGAACTAGTATAAATCTTGTGTCTCTTGTGTTGTTCCGTTAGTAGTTTAGGTCCCTGCGATTCGGCGAGGTACGAGACGGTGAAGGGTCGGATCTCCGCGCACACCCCAGTGTTCGAACCTCAAGGGTCTGCCGGAACCCGAAATCCGACATTTGGCGCGCCAGGTAGGGGTGCGCCGGAATCTGCCTTTCGTCGCCTCGTTCTTCCCCAACCACCGCAATAATGTTCGACGCCTGTCGGGCCGCGCGAGCGCCGAGCCGCCCTCGCCTCCCATGTCTCCCAGACAGCTCCGTCGTGGCGCCCTCGTCGTTCCCGTCACCTGCCGTCCGCGCCGCCATCGCCCGGCGGGAACGAGCAGCAAGCATCGTCCCAGCACCCGTCCATGAGGTGGGACGGCCGCACCGCCACGCCTTCGCTCACCCCCGCTGGTTCTTCGTCACGCGCGCCCCGCGCGGCCATGGAGGCCCGAGCGGCACTCATCGCAGCAAACAAGCTCCTGCGCTACCGCCCCGTCGACGACGTCTACGATGAATGGCTCGACCGAGTCGCCGAGCTCGTCTGCTGCAGGAGGCGCCCAGCCGTCCGTCTCGCTGCACCGCACCCGCCCAGCATGGTCGATGAAGTTCAGGCGCCTCAGCCGCCTCCTCCTCAAGAAGGCGCCCTGGCCCCAAGGCGCGCGGCCCCTGGGCGGAACCCGTTCCGCCAGGCGCCGGCGCGGCAAGAGCAGAGCTGTCAAGAAGTTCCTCGCCCACAAGAAGCTGCCCGAGCGCTCCCCGCTCCAGCACATCAGGACCCTGCGCTGCCCCCAGCCGCGGCGCAGGGAGGCCCACAAGACCAAGCTCTCTATCGTCCGAGGCCCCCCGCGGCCACGGCGGGTTGCCGCGCATTCACCTCCGAGCTGCGCAGCGTCGCGTGGCCCGCCAAGTTCAAGCCAGACCTGCCTCCTCGCTACGACGACAGGCTGACCCTACGGAGTTCCTCCAGCTCTATGGGCTGGGCGTCGAGGCTGCCAACAGGGATGAAAAGGTCATGGCGAACTGGTTTCCCATGGCGCTCAAGGACGGAGCCCGCACTGCACTGAATCGGCCCCGGCACGATCTCTTCTGGGCCGAGATGCGCACCCGCTTCATCGCCAACTTCCGTGGTACTCGCGACCGCCACCCGCCGTGAGCGACATCGCCGAATCAAGCAGCAGGGGAAACCCCGCAAAAGTACATCCAGCGCTTCAACAACGCGCGCCTCAAGATCCCCAGGGTAACGGAGGAGGCCATCATCTCTGCCTTCTCCGACGGTGTGCGAGATGTCAAGATGAAGGAGGAGCTGGCGATGCATGAAGATCTGTGCACCTCCCTGGAGCTGTTCAACTTGGCGACCAAGTGCGCCAGGGCTGAGGAGGGGCGCCTCTCCCTCCTCGAGCTGCCTGCCGCGGATCCCGAAGAAAAGAAGTCCAAGGCCAAGGACGTGAGCGCAAGGGGGCTGCCGTACTCGCGGCCGAACCAGACACCAAGCGAGGCAGAGATCAGCCCGAGTCCTCCAAGGGCAGTCGGTACTGCGTGTACCACGACCTCCACAACCACAACACCAATGAATGCCAAGAGCTCCGGGCCGTACGTGAAGGCAGGGTCGGCAGACGCCACGAGCGCAGCGACCAGGGCTACGGCCGAGGAGGAGGAAGGAATGCACGACGTTGGGAAGACCGCGGCCCGCACCAAGGGTGGCGCGACCAACCTCGCGAGGACCGCTGGCAAGACCCACCTCGCGAGGGAGGCTGGAGGGATCAGCCTCGCGAGGATCGCCCGCAGGGGAACGCAGGCCTCCCTCCGCTGCCGCCGCCGCCAAGGAGAATTCAAGACCGTCATCGATTTAGGGGCTGGGGCTTCCAGAAGCGCGTGCGGTCGCTCGCATCCCGGGCAGAGCTCAAGCCCCACCTCTCAACAAGATCTTCAAGCAGTTCGCCTGTGAAGTGAATGCAGTCCTCCCAAGCTCGAGGCCACGCCTCTCTCGGTGGTCGGCGTGCGCCATCACGCTCAGCTCAGCGGATCAGCTCAAGTCGCGCGCCACAGCCGGAGTTCTCCCGATGCTTTGTTCCCCAATCATCAGCAACGTGCTGGTCACCAAGACCCTCATGGACGGCGGAGCAGGGCTCAATGTCCTATCCGTGGAAACATTCAACAATCTTCAAGTGCCTTACAGTCAGCTTCAGCCAACCAAGCCTTTCTCCGGAGTCACCGACGGCTCCACGGTCCCGATCGGGCAGGTCCGCCTTCCTGTCACCTTCGGGGCTCGCGACAACTACCACACCGAGCTCATCGACTTCGACGTCGCCCACATTCGCCTGCCGTACAACGCCATCCTCGGGTACCCAGCGTTGGCCAAATTCATGGCCGTAACCCACCACGGCTACAACGTCCTCAAGATGCCGAGAAGCGGCGGGTCATCATGGTGCCACTGTGAAGAGAGAGACGCAGATGCTCCACAGGCGAGCCTTTCAGCCGCATCGCTAGAAGACCTGCACCACAAGAGCAGGAGGCCTCCCGAGGCCGCACCCAAGAAGAAGAAGACATCGACCGGTCCGGCTACTCAAGAGGCATGCCCCTCAGGGCCCGCGCCGGGCCAGGGGGAGCCTCCTTCCATCGCATAGGAAAGCGCGCCCGGCGCCCTCCTCAGGCAGGGCTCGAGGGCTCTCCCCTGGAGGGCCGCCGACCTCGCCAAGGTCTCGAGGGAGGCGCTTGGGCACCACGTGGAGGCGTGTTTGAAGCACGCCACATAAGCAGGAGCAAGGCAAGGAGGGCCGAACCCTCGGGAGTTCGTCGGCAAGGCCATTCAGAGCTACAGAGTCAAGGGTCATGAGGGCAGCCGCCGCCTCACCGTGGGTGGCCCCCATCCAGCGAGGATGGTGGGCTGCGGCGTCTGCATCGACATACCAGGGCTCAACCGAGCGCGCCTCAAGAACGCCTCGGCCCTCGTGAGTGGGGCGCTGCAGGGTCCGCCCACACCACGCGTCGCATGCCTTATGGCTCGCCAACGCGGCAGCTGCGCACCAGCGCCTCATGAGGACCATCCCGAGGCTCAAGAGGCCGAGCACGCTGCAGCCTGGCGGAGATGGAGATGGCTCCCGAGGAGCCGCCAGGCGCCTCAGATCCTCCCGAGGCCCCGGGCCTGGGGCTCGTGAGGATCGGCTCCCGCAGCCCACCGAGTCTGCTACACCAACACCCCTTCGTCCCCAACATCACGGTGACATCTCTAAGTTTTATTTCCGTGGAGCGCCTTGAGGCCGCATTATTCCTGTGTCGCGTGGGTCCGTCCCTGCGGCATGTATCCCTTTATTTCATGTCATTAGCCTATCTGTTGGGGGCGCCTGGGCTGCATCATCCCCAAGCCGCCGGGCCATCCCAGCTGCATGTATCCTTCCTACTTTTTCCTTAGGATTATGCTCTCACTCCACCAGCTTGTTATTTGGTGCCTTTTCCGGGTGGCGAATCTTGCACGTTAAAGGGGGTGCACGAGCATCGCGACTCGGGCTCCTACCGCTCTCCGCCCTCACCCTCTGGTCATGTCCATGGCATCGCGACCTGGCTTGCCGACGGCCGAGACCAGCCCGAGAGCCGGACCCGAGGACGAGAGTTTCGTCATCTAACCCAGCTTATGCTAGCGTTAAAGGGGTGCCCGAGCATCGCGACTCAGGGCTCCTACCGCTCTCCGCCCTCACCCTCTGGTCTTGTCCATGGCATCGCGACCTGGCTTGCCAGCGACGGCTGAGACCAACCCGAGAGCCGGGACCCGAGGACGTAGAGTTTCGTCATCTAACCCAGCTTGCGCATTAAAGGGGGGTGCCTGAGCATCGCGACTCAGGGCTCCTACCGGCTCTCCGGCCCTCACCCTCTGGTCTTGTCCATGGCATTGCGACTGGCTTGCCAACGACGGCCGAGACCAGCCCGAGAGCCGGACCCGAGGACGAGAGTTGCGTCATCTAACCCAGCTTGCACGTTAAAGGGGGGTGCCTGAGCATCGCGACTCAGGGCTCCTACCGGCTCTCCGGCCCTCACCCTCTGGTCTTACCCATGGCATCATGACCTGGCTTGCCAGCGATGGTTGAGACCAGCCCGAGAGCCGGGACCCGAAGACGTAGAGCACCGGCATCTGGCCAAATTTGCAGGAACACACTCGAAGATAAGGCCCAGAGCCAGGCGCAACCCGCCTTGAGGTAGGGCCTCGTGAGCCCTGCGCTGGCTCACGGGTGCCCCAACACACCTCGCGAGGCCTCTCGCTCCTCTCCAAAGGAACTAATGGCAGGACTAACGATCGCCACGGCGAGCTCTTGTTCCTTTTGTGGTGAACCTGCAGGGTCCCTCCAAGGAGCACGAAACGACCTCGCCACGCAATCTCTCGCCGGCCAAGGCACGGACCTAGTGCCGCACCAGGAAGCGTTGTCCCGACCCTTGAGATAACTCAACCTCCGGACACACTAGTTGTCGCAACACCATCCCCACACTCAATGCAACCCCGTATTAGCAACGTTGCTCTCCTTTCTCACCGAATGATGGCTGCTTGAGCGCCAAGGGGGACCCCCTGAGCATCGCGACTCAGAGGCTCTTACCGGACCTCGGGCCGCTCACCTCCTGGCCTTGACCACGGCATCGCGACCTGGCATACCAGCGACAGCTGAAGCCGCCTTGGGACTGGGACCTGTCGGCGCAGAGCATCAAGCCCTCACGAGGTCCGAAAGGAAGAAACTAAGCTAAGACGGAATGAGCATCTCGCACTGCCTCACAATAAGGATCATATTGACAAACGAAGTTACAAACATCTTACAAGCCCCATGGGTACATTCTTGCTCCTCGCAGAACAAAAGACGCTAATCCTAAGGAGTCCTACCTCAGGGACCACCGCGGCAGACGCCATCATCAACGGTGGGCCACCCGTCCGAGCCAACCCCATCCAGATCGGGGCGGCGATGACTGACGAGCCCCCTCGCCTCGGGAGCGCGCAGGCTCGGAGGCTCGTGGTCGCCGCCGCCGTCTCGGCGTCGCGAAGAGCTCGGCGGAGTCGCTGGATCCTCCGGCGCCTCCGTCGCCTGAGGAGCTGCCGAGGGAGTGGTCGGTCGGCCTCTGTCTCAACGCAGCAGGACCCCGACCACCTCTCCCGGGGCAGCACTCCAGCCGATGACCCTCCGCGTCGAAGACCTCCACGATCACCGGTAATCATGACCAACTCTGCATGCAGGGACTTGTCGAGTCCAGGTGGTTACCGAGCAATCGTGGGGAAGCAGTGCCACCCACGTCCAATCAACCGCCACGCGGCGCCCAAGGTCAAGAGCTGTTAGGGGCCCGCGACGCTCAGACTTGCCCTTCGCCTCTCTGCGGCCAAGTTCGGGCGCGCCAGGGGCCGGGGGCTCTGTCGGCGTTCGGGAACGGGGTCCCAAGACTTGCTCGCTCGCGCCTGCGGCGTGGCTCAAAGGAGGCCCAGATGGCCCATCTTCATCAACGCAGCTCAAGACCTCGCGAGGGGCCAAGCCTCATGAGGCGGACGACGAGGAGCTTCTCGTGCACGGCCTCGTCGGCTGGGCTCATGAGGAGGCGGAGAGTCCAAGGCAGGTGCCTCGCGAGGTGCCCATGACGGAAGCCATGATTTACCAAGGGCGCCAACCGGCGCCAGCCAGCATGCAGGTCCTCCTTTCCTCTTTGGTGCAAAGGAGCAAGCGCAGCGAGAGCATCAAGCAAAGGCATCCGCTTGATTGCAACAAGACCAAGACCAGCCCAACGGCAGGAAGGAGTCATCGTGGAGCCCAAGTAGGCGTCATCACCAGAGCCTTTGGCAGGCGAGGACCAACTTTAGTCAGGATAAGTGTACCCGTTGTTCCCCTTCAAAATGGCCAATTGTTGGCGCCCTTCCCGCTCAATATTTGGGAAGAGGCCCAGGGCCTTCGCCTATAAATAGGACTAGCCACCCACAGGGTAGCAAGACGAACATTGAGAAAGATAGCAAGAGAACAAGCGAGAGATAGAGAGAGGCGACTGAACACCACCTAGCAGTTCATCGCACCCGCCAAGAACAGACCCTCGCGAGGCTGTTCTTCCTTGTACTGTTCTTCATCAGCCCAAGAGGCAATCCACCACACCACAAACTAGAGTAGGGTATTACACCACAACGGTGGCCCGAACTAGTATAAATCTTGTGTCTCTTATGCTGTTCCGTTAGTAGTTTAGATCCCTGCGTTTCGGTGAGGTACGAGATGGTGAAGGGTCGGATCTCCGCGCGCACCCCAGTGTTCGAACCTCAAGGGTCTGCCGGAACCCGAAATCCTACAAACTTGTTTCAATATGCATGAAAATAGTACAGATGGATAGATTGGATTTTTCTGATCATTTTTCATATATAAATTATTTCATTTGGAGTTACGGTTGAATTACTATGAATTTTAGAAGTTTTGGCTATTTTCTTGAATTTCCTGTAAAAGAATAAATCCAGAAAAGGAGTTACTGCGTCAGCACTACGTCACTGTGATGCCAGCGGTCAACAGGCGCGGTCCAGGTCAACCCTGACCTGTGGGTCCTGCCTGTCAGTAGTTAGTTAACTAACTAAATTTAGTTAGCGTTAAACTAATACTAACCTAGTTTTGTTAGTGGCCTGGGGCCCATGCGTCAGTGACCCAGGGGGTCAAACTGGGCCCACCCGGTCAATGGTCAACGGGGTCAAACCCACCGGTGACTCGACGCCAGCGAGGCCCGAGACGGTGGCGCGGCTCGGAAAACGCCCACAGGGCATGGGCGAGGCTGTTCTTCGGCTCGTTGGAGAGCTCTTGCAGGCGTGCGTCTGGTGGTGGTGGAGGCCGGGCCTATGGTGGCCGGAGCCAACGGCGGCGAGCACGAAAGCGGTGGCCATCACTCGGGTGAGTTGCGGGTTCGGTGTTGTAGCTCGCAAGCGAGCCAACTGATGCGTTGGGGCTGCTCTACGGGGTGCTACGAGCGTGTTGGAGTCGCCGGGGTGACCAAATGGTCACCGGAGCTGCGTTGACGGCGAGCTCGGTCGGCGGCGTGCTGCGGGCAGCAAGGGGACGACGGCTACGGCGAGCAAGAGGCAGCGGGTTTAAGGGGGTTAGATGCAGGTGCTCACCGCGAGTCCAACGAGTGCGAGGGCGAGGTCGGGGACGTCCGGTAGCTCCCGAATCGGCGGCGATGAGCTTTGGTGGCCGGCGACGGAAACGGCGATGGTGACGATGAAGCAGCGCATCCGAGGCCGGGAGAATCGTCGAGGAGGAAGAGGCAGAAGAGGCGGAGCTCGTGGACTAGCTGGCTTGGCATGGGGATGCTGGTGGCCGTGGCAAAGGCGAACGGCGGCGACAGTGGTCCTCGAGCGTCGCGCGAGAGATCGAGGGAGAGGAGGGGAATGGGCACGGGATAGTGAGAGGGGCACGGGTGGTCGAGGGGAGGCGCTGGCGCCGGGGCCGTCTCGGCAGCGAGCAAGCAGGCAGGAGGTGGTCAGACGCAGTGGTGCGCAGCGTTGGGCACGCGCCCGTCCTCCTGCAGAGGAGGAAGACGACAGGGGAGGTGGCGGTGGTGGCCTGTGCCGGCCAGCTACAGTGCTGGGCCGGTTGGTGGGCTGCACAGGTGAGGTCAGGTAAGATTCTCTCTGTCTTTTATTTGTTTCTGTTTTCTATTTTTCTTCCTCTGTTTTGATTTAGTTTAGCAACTAAATCATTTTAATAAATTCTTTAGGTTATTATATGGCTTGCTAAAATATATACAAAGCCACTCACAAACTTCCGAATTATTGAGTCATATTTAATATATATTAAATATAAATCCAAAGCAAATAGTTATTGATTAATTCAAATGGCCAAAATAAATATTTCAGGACTCCAAAAATATTGGTTTGAATTTTACCTCTTACCAATATTTCTATAGAATAACAGGAACATTTTCTTGGACTCATTTGAGAAGCTTTTAAGGTTGGTTATTTTTGAACTGATTTCTGAGGGTTTCACATATCCCCATTTCAAGTTCATTGAAATATAAACATGATGACATGGATTAAGATGCAACTAATTACAAACAAAGATCTAGGGCTGTGACAACTCACCCCCACTAAACAAGAATCTCGTCCCGAGATTCAAGTCGTGAGGTAAGAAGATAGAGGGGGCACAAGCTAACACGGTCTTCACGGTCCAGGTTGCACTTCATAAGAACGTTGACACGATCACCATCTTTATCTTGATGTCTTGCTCTGAGAACTCCAACTAACATGACAATGAGAGGAAAGGGAAAACTCCAGAAGGATCGATCTTCTCGAAGATCGAACAACTCAGAATCACTCATCGAGTGAGACATTGAAACATCTCTCGGTGAGACACTAAACACATCGAGAGGATGGAAGAACAAGCGACGGGGTTTGATTTGGTGGGCAACAATTCCACGCTTAGAAAGATGGTGGACGGTGTCAAGGTGGCGAGGAAATATTGCCATGATCCCGTAACGAGGCACTTTGGAAAAGGTGACTCAAAGAACTATTCCTTTAAGTGGCAAAAAGAATTACTTTTGATTCAGAGATCATTGAAACTCTTTATACCAACCTAAGGCAATTCACAACAATCGTTTGGCGGAGTACAAAGGGATGGCATACCCAGACTAGAATGGATGATGTGGACTACCTTGTTGAAGACAACATAATGAATGATTTTTGCTTATCATCGAAGGTGGAGGGGACCCATGGTAAGTCCACCTTTGAAGATGATATTGGATAGCAACTACCGAGAAGGCCAGCCCATGGGGGATTGGCACAATGGTGGTGCAAGCTGGGGAAAAATGCAAATGCTAGGAATGATACAACCATCATATCTGCCTGAGATTCAGATCTGGTTTGTGTCAGGATATTCCAGACCCATCCAGTCTAGAGATAAAAATGAAGTTTGCAACAAAATTCGACAAGATGGCATTGCGAGATTCTCGGGAGATGAACTACGATAGCAAGCTCCAAAACATGAGCTGGTTCTGCTAAACATGTGTGAACACGCTGTCCCAGAAAAACATGACCACATAGTAGTCTTATGATAAAACACTACCGAGTTCAGGTGGGGAACCATCATCGCGGATAACGAAGTCCTTGCATAAGTCATATGATTAGCTCTTATGAAGAAACTTCTTCTCCTTGAACAAATCAGTTAGTGGCTTGGTGTGCTAGGGAATTCATATGGAATGAAGATGATCAGTCGATCAGACGATAGAATACTTCGCACATGCATGGTGACTTGGGATGATTCGGAGGAAGCAAAACAAACTTTCTCGGATCCACGGCGACAACTTACATCAAATGCACGTGAATTAGAGGAAGTCACTTCTTTCATCCAAACATAGGCTTCATGAACGAAACACGAAGATAATGCTTACAAAAGTTTCCAACACTAGCTTGATGTTCAACATGAATCATGGAGGAGACAAGGTGCTGCTGATGGGCTCAACAGTAAATCATCGGAATTTTCATATCACTGGACTTCCACCATCATGTGAACACGGTGATAGCATTGCTCAGACCAAAAGATGTAATGGTATATGCTCGAGGAATCAACCACGAGTAAGACAACATTACGAACATCGTTGGTTCTGATTTGACTTGACAATAGCCCATACTGAAGTCAAAGTTTTGACAAGGCAATAGATCCAACAACTGATCACAAGGACCACTCGATGGAGATATCATCTTTCTTCAATACACCCCCACACACAAAAGATATCCCTTAACATGAACTAAGTCAGACAAGCTTTTATCTTCCAACTCTCCAAGTTGTTGTTTAGCTTAACAACTAGCTCAGGGGTATCCAACACAGATTCTTGGAGAAGGGGTGATTTATAAGAAAACCCATTTAATCACAAACTCAACATAGCGGTCAGGTGACAACCAGGTAATACTTCCGAGAAGATCTTCGGAAAATCACGAACCACCGATATGTTACTAAGCTCGAGAACAACCTTGCTTTTCAGGGCAAGATGATATGATCAAAAGAGTGAGGGATTGACACAATCCTAACTCATTGATCGAGGAGTGCACCAGAAATAAGGACTTGGTAGCACGGTCAATCTTAGGATGATGATTTAGTAACCAACACACTAAGAATGAGAGTATTGTCCATTTACTACCAAGCAACGAGTTGCTAGGAGTATTGATTTCACACATCACAATTCATTTGTCGGTATTCCGGTTGCAATAACACGGAACCCAGGAATGAACAATGATGGCAAGAAGTATCACCAAATCAAGAATTCATAAGAGGTGGTGCAATTCTCATGACATTCTTGATAAGAAAGAAGGTGACACTCCATGGTAGAACAAAGCAAAAGCTAGATTGGCATTTAGATCTACGGATTACAACTACTTTGACCCAATTCTAGAAATGGATAACGTACTGGAGTTTGTTTCTCCTAGTCATTCCGAAATAGAATGGCTTGACGGACCACAAGAATGGTAGGCGCCGATGAACACGAATGCACACATACTCTTGGCTATCAGCTGATAGAGGATGGTCGGAATACAACTGAAGAGGAACAACTCAAGGAACATATAATTTTCTGAGTTGTGGATGCATAGATTAATATGTCGAACCAAGTTCAACAGGTTTCTTCCAGATAACCCATGTAGAAAGGTAGAACTGGCAGAATCACAATTATGAATGGAGAACTCATCGAGAGCACTCTTGTTGTGATCTTTTGGTTCAAAGAACTTATGTCATAAGAGGTTCATGGTATTCGGAAGAAGGAAATACCATAGACCTCGAGGACTATCGCAAAGTTACTAATATCCTAAAAGAACTAGCAAACACTATCAACATGAGGTAAGTAGGGTGAATCTCGGGTTCAAGAACCCAGGAATAGAATACCTACTAACTAATAACGTCACGGGATGCTTTCGAGAATGATTGCCAGAATCATCACACGGGGAACACAAAACATGGCTAGTTTACTAGGTAATCTTCTAAGACACCTAGGGTCGTAATAATAACTCCAACATATATGTCGAGGCAATAAATTACCTCAACGCACCGATTAGTGTGCTTATTCTAACCATAAAGGACATCGGGAACGGAAAGAAAGGATTTGCAAATGCATCAGACTATTTAGAAACCTGGGATGACTTGGACAGCATAACGGCTGTAAATGCTCAAAATGATTTGAGACATCCTGCAAAAATGGTGGCATGACCACTCAACATCACAATATCAAGGTTCTGAGACCAACTATGAACACACGGAAGTAGTAGAAACTGAACTGGGGCTTAAAACCAACAATCTTAAAAGTCTATGGATTAGTAACACGTCATCCTGATAGATAGATGAGAAGCCTAGTTCTTAAACCCATAGAAAAGAAGAGGACGATTTAGATCAGAAGGGCATAAGGTAAAGGAGTAAAAAACCTTATGTTCCCTTCAACAATCAATTCCCTTATATAACTAAAGCATTTCTAGAAACAACTTCGACCAGTTTGGCTAGGTAATCCTACAGGCAGTCAGGCTCTGATACCAAAGCTGTCAGGACCCTGATTCTAAGTCACACCGATCTAGCCTGTAACACCTCATATCACTTTGCGACTCGACGACGGTATTCCACGGTGTCGCCTTACCATGGCCGGGACCGTTTATGCCTTTTGGCTCACGATATGATAGTGTCGCTAGCATCCATATGACAGAGAACCCGGGCCGACATGACTAGTCGTGAACCCAAAGTGGCACTAACTTAGGGGGACAGGCATACATGAATCAACATCGAGCATGTCGGTCAACAACGTGCGAATCCGGGCTGTAGCACTGGGCTATCGAGGACTCAGGAACCCGGGCTGTAGCAGAGCTAGGCAGGACTCGGATGTCACCGCGTGACATTTCCCGAAGAACATACAGAACAAGTGAATCACATGCCGCCCGACCAAGTGTTACGGAGCAGAGTGTTGAGCTAGCGAGACTCAAGCGAACCGCTGTAGTGGACTACTATGGCTCATGGAAGCACAAGACTACATTTCCCCATAAGAGAGGCTACCAAGGATAAACAACTAGGTTGTCGGATCCCACACATACCAGGCATTTCAATCATACACACAATATGCTCGATATGTGTAAATACAACATGGCATCACAACATAACTCTATGACTCAAGTATTTATTCATTAGGCTCCAAGGAGGGAGATATTACAAACATGGGTCTCATCACCCAACATTCAGAGCATACAAATCAAAGCACATGCGGAAGCTTAACATGTCTGAGTACAGACATCTACAAAAGAAAAAGGCTTAGAAGCCTGACTATCTACCAGATACTGCCGAGGGCACAAGATCGTAGCTGAGGTATCAAGCTAAACGTCGAAGTCCACACGGAACTACTAGCGAGACTGACGTCTCTCTGCAAAACATAAAATAAGTAAACATGAGTACAAATGTACCCAGAAGACTTACATCGTAACTAACTACATATGCATCAAGATCAACAAAGGGGTGGTGGAGTTTAACTGCAGCAAGCCAGCTTTGACTCGGTGGCTATCCCGAACTACGATTTGCAAGTAACTCTTTTGAGGTGGCGCACGAGTCCACATATTCACCATATCAATACACCACTATGGATCCGCCCCGCCTCCCTACGAGAAGGCCATCCATAGCACTCACGCTTATCTTGCGCATTTTAGAGTATCCACTTTCACTTGTCTATGAACTGTACACGCAACCCGAAGTCCTTTACGCGGACACGGCTATTCAATAGATGATGTTAACCTGCAGGGTGTACTTCTTCACACACGCCTCGGCACTTACCACCATGTACACGTCGTGTATCTCGGCAACCTTCAAGCGGAAGCTTTGGCGAGGAGTCGGCCACGACCTGACTAACCACACAAGTCTCTAGTCCAGGTTTATCGCCTATTCGGGTTCCATCCGCGAGGAGATCCGGCCGGGGTTTCGCTCACAGCCCCAAATGACGTGTGCAGGGTTCCCGAGACACCAAACGGGCGCTCGGTACACCGGGCCATGGTGTATCTACCGCATCATAGCCCACCCCTAGGGTCAGCGCTACGCACGGCCTCCAACACATATCCTACAAACACCAGAAACTAGTTGCAACTCCTGGACAGAGGACAGGGGCGGCTAATAAGTCGAGAGAGTCAATTAAGGATCCCAATGTGTGGTAGTAGCTATTCATGGATCACAAACACAGAACTCAGTTCCTGAGGACGGCTTCAATGAGACAACCCACCATGTACTCCTACATGGCCTCTCACCGCTACCTTTACCAAATCATGTTCACACACTTAGCTCACACACAGTAGGACATGTTCACACACCTCCGATTCATCCCGATGAATCGACCTGACTCAACTCTAAGCAAGAGCGTGCATGACAAACAAGCATGAATGAGTAGGCACATCAGGCTCAAACAACTCCTACTCATGCTAGTGGGTTTCATCTATTTATCGGGGCAATGACAGTCATGCAGAGGATAAAGGGTTCAACTACCGCAGCAAGTAACAGATGAATCGTTGTTGTCCTAATGCAGTAAAAGAGAGCAGGAGCGAGAGAGTATGATTTTATCGGAATGAACAAGGGGGTTTTGCTAGCCTGACACTTCCGAAGATAATATAGCTCTTCATCAGTGTCATCGATCTCATCGTCGAAACCACGTCAATCGAGAGGGGACAAATACCGGCAACAGAGAAGAAACACAATCAATGCAATGCACAATATGATGCATGATCATGACATGGTAAAATGAGTGTGTTGGGCTAATGCAACTACAACCAGATGGGTTTGAGCTATTTTGAACCAAAGATTCAAAGTTCAAACACATTTGCGATCTTAAATAGTGCTTTATCATGTTTTGCACTAAACAGCAAATTAACTTGTTTAAATATGCATGAAACTAGTACAGATGGATAGATTGGATTTTTCTGATCATTTTTTATATATAAATTATTTCATTTGGAGTTACGGTTGAATTACTATGAATTTTAGAAGTTTTGGCTATTTTCTGGAATTTCCTGTAAAAGAATAAATCCAGAAAAGGAGTTATCACACAAGACTACACTAATCCTTGACGCCAGCGTCAACAGCGCAGTCCGGTAAACCACGACTGTGGGTCCCTTTGTCAATGAGTTAGTTAACTAACTAAATTTTGTTAGCGTTAAACTAATACTAACCTAGTTTTGTTAGTGGCCTGGGGCCCATGCGTCAGTGACCCAGGGGGTCAAACTGGGCCCACCCGGTCAATGGTCAGCGGGGTCAAACCCACCGGCGACTCGACGCCGGCGAGGCCTGAGACGGTGGCGCGGCTCGGAAAACGCCCACAGGGCATGGGCGAGGCGGTTCTTGGGCTCGTTGGAGAGCTCTTGCAGGCGCGCGTCTGGTGGTGGTGGAGGCCGGGCCTATGGTGGCCGGAGCCAACGGCGGCGCAGCACGGGCGGCGGCCGCTGTTCGGGTGAGTTATGGTTCGGTGTTGTAGCTTCGCAAGCGAGCCAACCGATCTTGTTGGGGCTGTTTCTACGGGTGCTACGAAGCGTGTTGAGTCGCCGAGGTGACCAAATGGTCACCGGAGCTGCGTTGACGGCGAGCTCGGCCAGCGACATCTTGTGGGCAGCAAGGGACGGCAACTCTGACGAGCAAGAGGCAGCAGGGTTAGGGGGTTAGATGCAGGTGCTCACAGCGATTCCAACGAGCGAGGGCGAGGTCGGGACGTCCATTAGCTCCCAAATCGGCGGGCGATGAGCTTGTGGCAGCGACGGAAACGGCGATGGTGACGATGAAGCAGCGCGTCCGAGGCCGGAGAATCGCCGAGGAGGAAGAGGCAAAGAGGCGGAGCTCGTGGACTAGCTGGCTTGGCATGGGGATTCCGGTGGCATGGCAAAAGGCGAGCAGCGGCGACAAAGTGGTCCACAGGCGTCATGAGAGATCGAGGGAGAGGAGGGAATGGGCACGGAGAGTGAGAGGGTGCGGGCGGTCGAGGGGAGTGTGGGCGCTCGGGGCTGTCTCCAGTAGCGAGCAAGCAGGCAGGAGGTGGCCAAGATGGCGGTGCTTGTGGCGTCACGCACCGCCTCTGGTAGAGGAGGAAGACGACAGGGGAGGTGGCGATGGTGGCATGGGCCGGCCAGCTACAGTGTTGGGCCGGTTGGTGGGCTGAACAGGTGAGGCCAGGTAAGATTCTCTCTCTCTTTTATTTGTTTCTATTTTCTATTTTTCTTCCTCTGTTTTGATTTAGTTTAGCAACTAAATCATTTTAATAAATTCTGTAGGTTATTATATGGCTTGCTAAAATATATACAAAGCCACTCACAAACTTCCAGAATTATTGGAGTCATCTTTAATATATATTAAATATAAATCCAAAGCAAATAGTTATTGGATTAATTCAAATGGCCAAAATAAATATTTACAGTGACTCCAAAAATATTGGTTTGAATTTTACCTCTTACCAATATTTCTATAGAATAACAGAACATTTTCTTGGACTCATTTGAGAAGATTTTAAGGTTGGTTATTTTTGAACTAATTTCTGAGGGTTTCACATGTCCCCATTTCAAGTTCATTAAAATATAAACATGATGACATGGATGAAGATGCAACTAATTACAAACAAAGATCTAGGGCTGTGACAATAATGAAATACTACTACTGATATGGTGGTCGACTAGAAAAATTGATCGGTCGAAGACTCCATGATATCTGCTCCAGCTTCATCAACATAGTCATCATCGCTATCGTCAGGGTTCGAGTCAGTGTCGTCGATGATGATGTACTTCTCCGGGCAAGTGGAATCATCGTCTTCTCCTCCTGGCGCGGGATCTCCCATGAAAAGTCCTAGCTTCTTTGTCAGGTCGTCATTCTTCTCCACTAGTATGACGATTTCCTCCATATAATCTTCGCGTGTAGCCTGGATTTCTTCCTCCAGTTCCGTGATCCTTGTCAGTGCCTTCTTCAAATCTGTCATGCCTGCGCACATCTGGTTCTCCTAGCGTCGAATGTGCTGGTTTAACTCCTGGATGAAAGCTGCAATCGATCTATCCTTCCTAGTGCTGATCATCTCCCATTTCTCATCTCGGCGCCCACAAATCTGGTAGATAGTATCCTTGAGATCCTGGTGGTAAACTTCTCCAATGCGTCCCATGGTGATGTGAGCTGCCATACTCTTTCCTAGACTCCAGGTTGGTGCATCAAAGGAAAACTCTATGGGCTCAGTGACTGGTGTGAATGTCCTTCTTGGAACTTGAACCTGAATCATCCAGCGCTCCTCTTCTAGTAAAGTGGCGTTTTAAGTCCCGGTGAAGCTTGGTATTCCGATGTTCAGGTACCTAGTAACTTCCTTCAAGTGGTGTCCAAATGGGGTGTCTTCATCCGGTTGCATGAACTTGATCCTTGCATCCGCCATCCTAAAGAGTAGAAAATGGAGAGGAGTTAGAAATTGAGAAGAGAGTAGTGATCTAGGGCTTTAGCTTGGTGGTCGTGTCCTACAGTCAGCGTGTGCTCTGATACCATCTTGTAACGACCAGACCTCAAACAGTCTGATCTCTGTGCATAAGTGTCATGCCTGGATCGGTAATGCTGACACGCACAGTACTTGAAGGAATTATAACAGAGTAGCAATCACACACTTATTACATTGAATGTCTCAGAAGAGAACTTATTACAATAAATATGGCTTAAGGCCATCTAATACGATAACAGTGGAAGGCTTGGAAGATAAAGTGAGTCCATCAACTCCAACGGCATCACTGAGTCAAAGGCCACGACCTAAGGCTCCTTACTCGTCGTCTGAAAAGTCTGCAACATGATACGTTGCAGCCCAAAAATGGGTCAGCACATGGAATATGCTGGCAATGTAACACAAGAGAGTAATGAATAGAATAAAGCTATCGCTATATGCATATATGGCTGGTGGAGGCTGTATGGTTAATATGTTTTGCGAAAAGCCAATTTTTTCCTACAACAAAGGAATAAATTTTTTATTTAACTATCATGGTGGTTATTAAACATTGAGAAGGTTCACCCAACTCAATCCCAATTAAGCATCATCTTTAAACCCAATCAAATTGTCTTAAGAGTGATGAGATCCACATGATAATCCAAGAAACTAGATACTCGAGACGTCCATAACCGGGGACACGGCTAACCATGATTAGTTTGTACACTTTGCAGAGGTTTGTGCACTTTTCCCCACAAGACTCGATCTCCTCCATTTAATTTCTCGCACTACATGATGTTTGAGAAACGGATGACCGAGACACAGTCTTTCCGAAGAGGTCCCTTTAACCGATAGATAGGCCTGTACACCTACAATCCCCTACATCTGCTATCCCATCATGGAAAAGTTTCCCACAACTTACTCAACTATGCTAGAGCCCATATTGGCATGTGGCTGCACACGGAAATTTCTAGCATGAATAATCTTATGATCCCTTTGAGCCTGGGTGGCAGTCCATAGGAGAATCACACGGTACCCCGGGATTTACAAAAAAATACAGGCAACCACTGGAATTCTCCAGGTGCCTCAATCCACCCAGATGTGTATTAAAGTTGCCACCTTAAGTTAACCATTAATTAACAATACTCACATCTGCAATGAATACACTCAAACCCAATCCACGTCTACGAGCATAGCATAGCAGTATAAGCAACGTAGAAGTAACTCCCAAGGTTTGATAGTAAACAGGTGAATAGGTACTACCTCATCTACTTCCCAAACCCACAATTTAAATCAGATCCTAACCATGCAATTATTTGAGGATTGATCAAATGCAATAAAACTGGGTATGAAAGAGGTATGATCAAAGTGTTACTTGCCTTGCTGATGATCAGCGAAACCTAGAGACTCGTAGTAGCATGCTTCACACTCCGGGTACTCTATCACAAACAAACAAGCATACAATAAGCAATCAAGCAAGGGCACGGGTAAAACTCAAATAAGAGATCTAACCAGAAAATTCAACTTAAGAACTCCGCTTTGCAAAAAGAATCAAATCAAACGAAGCAACAAAACTCAAAACGGCGAAGAAACAAGCTTCGTTACTAATCTAGACTAAAGTCAAATTTTACAGTAGCAAAATCTTGTTTAAGTTGGTTAAATAGAAAGAGGGCTTCGAGACGAAACTCTAGGCGCTTGAATCGCCTGATTCCGATAAACGAGCGAAAAGTTAAACTAAAACGAAAATCGGATCAAAAATCGCGATCGAAAATAATCGCGGAAAATCCATGAAAAAGAAAAACTGACGAACAGGATAACGAACGAACGTTCGCTATCTGCGGCTAAACGGTGAAAACCGTTCGTTAAAACGAACGTATGAACAGGCTTTCTCTAAATAACTAAACCGGAAAAAATAAACCGAACCGGATCTAAAAAAACGGATCTAGGGTTTAGAGAAAAAACATTCGGTTTTCTTGCGTAAACCGAGGAGGCGGCGGCAGCTACCTCGGCAATGACGGGAGACGGCAATGGGTGGGTCGGCGGTGGTTCTTGGCGGCGGCAGCTACGGCGGCGGCAATGGCGGAGCTAGGGTTAGGGTTTGGGGTAGCGGGCACGGATGGGATGCGGGGCGGCGGCGATCGGGCCTTAGAGGCGGCTCGGTGGCTTATAAAGCCCCAAGCGAGTCCCGCTTCGAATGCAGCCGAACTTCGGTTTCTCTTTTATTTAAATAATTTGGACGTGCAGAAAAAGAAAAAAAAAATACTAAAAGGACTCCAAAAATACCAAAATAAATTTTCCATGTCCTCTAAAAATAGGCCGGACAAGGTGAACATTTATTTGGGCCTAAAATGCAATTTTGAAAAATGCATATTTTTCCTAATTCAAATAAAATAGCGATAAAACTCCGAATAAAAATCCTATTTGATTTTAATATTAAATCTCCGATATTTATTTATTTTCGAGGAAGTCATTTTATCCTCTCTCTTTTTATTTTTATAAAAGAAATATTCAAGAGAATAATAATTAAAATTAAACGATCCTCTTTTCAAAATTCGAGAAAACTCGAATATGAAAATAATGAAATACCCAACTCTCTCCGCGGGTCCTTGAGTTGCGTAGAAATTCTAGTATCAAACAAAAATGCAAATAAAATATGATATGCAATGATGATCTAATGTATAACATTCCAAATTGAAAATTTGGGATGTTACAGGGTCATACTCTACTTGCTCTGACGGGAATTCTACTAGATCTCCCTTCAGACAATTCTGGGAAATGTGTCCTTCTTCTCCACATGAATAGTAAGACTTGGTGCAGGGTTTAATTGGGTCTTATTTGGGTGTGTCCTCGACCTCTTCCTTCATCACAGGTTCTTCTAAAATTTCCATCAGGGCTCCTTTCATTACTTCTTTCTTCTGCTGGATGGTTCTTTGTACCATGGGGTAAATGTGACACTGGGCAGGGTAGTGGGTAGTTCCTTCACACAAGAAACAAGTAATCTTCCTAGTTGGGCATTCTTCAGTTGGGTGACTTTCTTCACAATTTGGGCATTCATCCTTGTGTTCCTTATGGTTGTGTCCTATTTCTCCACAGAGCTTGCATGCACAAGGTCTCTTCATATCATTTCCATAAGGTTTCAACTTCTAGGACACAAGCCGAGACTTTAGGAGAGTCAACTTAAATTCTTCCCAAGTGGTTACTTCTTGCCATCCATTGATGGTTTGGTACATCCTCCACCAAGTAGCAGCACCTCTTTCAAAGCAATCAAGAGCATGTTGGGTCATATCCTTTCATGCTATAGTGTTATTCTTCATGTGATCCTCCATGTTCTGAATCCATCGGTCCGTCTCCAATTGACTCATCGGTCCAGAAAATATAAGCTCATCTCCATTCATCCTCTATTGGGTCCATGGGTTTTGGGGTGAGATGAGAGAGATACAGAGGGATATACACAATACAAACAATAGTTTTGAAAAGACAGATTTTACTTTGTGGCTGTCGGAAAAACATCAAACTAATGACAGCTCACAATCGTCGCATCTAACGTAGGTATATAACAGGGGTTTGGTCTTCTAAAGGTCAATAAATATTCAACGTCGCCAAACTCTTCATGTCTCCGATGGCTTCTTCTGATCGTGCTTGTCCTTCTCAAGTTCTTTTGCCACATCATCTCTGTTGATGTGAAGTCTCTCGTGACGTCCTTTAATATTCTGGAATTGCGTTCCAAAATTCTGGGTTTCAACATCCTTGGCATAAACCATGGTCCTATTGTCCTTCAGTTCTTGATGAATCTCTGGTATCTCGAGGTTTTGCTCCTCCAGCTTGGCTACTTTCAGCTTCTGGGTCCTGAGTTCTTCACAAAATACTTCTTTGTCAAATACGGCTTCCTGCAGGTCCATCTTAACTTCTTCTTCAGATCCTGGGGATACACCAGCTAAGGTTAAAACTTCATCTTTTACTAATAGGTGCTCCATTAGCCCTTTTGTCATCTAATCCTTCCGACAAAATGCACGCTTAACTCATCACGGTGACAATAGCATGAGCGGGTGATAGCATCATGGATAGCCTGTGTTTATGCCCATGTCATTGCCATGAGCTACCATTCCTTAGGGTTTCCTTGACAAAACTTTGAGTTCTAATGCTCCATGTTCTGATCTTTCTCTGACACACCTTGATCTCAGTTATTGACAGCTTCAATAGTCTGACAAGTTCCATAAGGGTAGCCTTCCTAGGTCATACGAATCTGGAATTCTTCAGTGCCTTCAATTTCTCCTAGTCATCGGAGTCTTCAACCGTTGTAGTTTCCGTTATTATATGCACGGTAAAATCCTCTTCATTCTGAAGTGGTCTTAGTTGTCCGATATATTGTACTTCTTGGAGTGGTCTCATCAGCCGAATCTTCGGGTGGTCAAAAGGGGTGAGGGAGTCCTGGATTAGGGGGTGTCCGGATAGCCGGACTATAACCTTTGGCCGGACTCCTGGACTATGAAGATACAAGATTGAAGACTTCGTCCCGTGTCCGGATGGGACTTTCCTTGGCGTGGAAGGCAAGCTTGGCGTCTGGATGTGTAGATCTCCTCCCATTGTAACCGACTACTGTGTAACCCTAGCCCTCTCAATGTCTATATAAACCGGAGGGTTTTAGTCCGTAGGATGAACAACAATCATACCATAGGCTAGCTTCTAGGTTTAGCCTCTCGATCTCGTGGTAGATCTACTCTTGTACTACCCATATCATCAATATTAATCAAGCGGGAGTAGGGTTTTACCTCCATCGAGAGGGCCCGAACCTGGGTAAAAACATCATGTCCCTTGTCTCCTGTTACCATCCACCTAGGCGCACGATTCGGGACCCCTACCCGAGATCCACGGTTTTGACACCGACATTGGTGTTTTCATTGAGAGTTCAGCTGTCGCGTCGCCATCGGAAGGATGCCTCATCCCGTCAGTAAGACGGCATCGTTACTAAAGGAGCTTTGGCTATCGGCCAAACTCTCCGGCTAAGCGGTTTTCTTATGACCGCTGTTGTCGCCCGCGCCGACGATGACTTCTTGGGTCATCAAAGCAATCTTCACATCAACTCGGAACTCGCCGAAAGGTTAGATCGATGGAGCTCTCTTTCTTAAACGAGCTCTTGGATCGCATCACCGCCATGGGAGTCGCTTCGGACTCACGATCAGATTGGGCATAAACCCGATCCGAGAGAGATTAACTCTCCCGTGTCACCCGTCACGTTGCGATGGTGGAGGAACAATGCGGCAAGCCTTCATCTATCTTAAGGACTAGTTATGTCGGATTCCTGATCCCTCCAAGCGGATACCATGAGCGGAGGACGCCCTCAAGCCCTTAACCTAAAGTCGGCAAAGGCTAGATTCATTAGACAACATCCAAGAACCCAAGCTTCCGAGTTCGGAAACCCCTTGGCCCCTGAGTCTCAGATTGGGCGAGGTTCCGGATTTAATTCCACCCGCCCACCCAAACATAAGCGATCTATCCCAAATTCGGCAAGAGCCCGCAGAAACAGTACACCATTACTGCGCAAGATTCCTCCTGGTCATGAATAGGATAAAGGACTGCCGCGAGGAGGATGTGATTTCATTCTTCTGCAATAATTGCACGGACAACGGAATCCTCAACGCCATAAGTCGCCGTGAAATTACACACTTCGCTGACTTGGCGTCCATAGTACGAAAGTACTGTGCGATGGAAAGCGCCTGGAAAACCGAAATAAAATTTTGGGACAATGCGGCCCTGAATACAACCCCAGTCTGAAATAAAAGGGTGCATTATCGCCAGGCACCTGGGTTAAACACCAAAAAACAAAAACCCTCTATAGGGCATGGAACCGTACTGGAGGGATGGCTCAATGTACCCTCTAAAATTCATAGTACAGAGGGTGCCACACCAACTCATAGCCTTAGAGCATGTTGGATACTCCGACAGGTGGCGAAGTGGCGAAGAGCTTCTAACCCGAATCCACAGAGCACCAGCCAGGGGATACCAATGCGGTATTAATAAAGTTCAATCTTTCGCATCAAATAATATGTGAAGCGAACACTCAAAGCAGCCTTACCAAGTCTACCAAGTAGCAACAATAAACCCATGGGTAACACGGCTATTACCTTTCATGCCGTTGATGAACCTAAATTCGAACAGCCCGAGCACCACCCGCATTGGTCCTCGGTCCAATAGTGGGCGGCTTTCGCCTTACCAAGGTACTCATGGATCGTGGCAGCGGATTGAACCTCATTTACGAGGAAACCCTTGAAAAATGGAAATAGACTGGAGCCGCATTGAGCGAAGCAGCACAACCTTTAGAGGAATAATCCCGGTCGGGAAGCATCTTGTCAGGAAAAATCACACTTGGATGTGGTGTTTGTACGCCGGATAATTACAGGTCCGAGGAGGTCACATTCCAAGTGGCCCCGTTCAGCAGCGGATACCACGCCTATTAGGGTGAGAGGCATTCACAATTTTCAAGCTATACCCCATTACGGGTACATGAAGCTCAAAATGCTCGGGCCCAACGGAATCATCACTCTTGCTAGTGACCGGACATAGCACTCCGCGCCGAAAATAAGATAGCCAGACCGCCCTTGAGGCACTATCCGAAGCCCTAGCGGCCGAGGAACCTGATCATGCTGCTTCCACGGTGAACAGGGATGACGTGATACTCGACAAAAGATCCAAGTCCACCTCCTTTAAACCGCGAGGATTTAAATAGTCAAATTCCAAGTCCATCCAATGGACCCTACAAAACGGCCTCCATCGGGCAATTAAACCCCGACGAGACACCGCACTACAAGAATTCCTCTGCCGAAAATTGGGACATTTTGCTCGCACCCTTCAGACATGCCAGAATCTCACGCCGGTGGCGAGCACAGCCTAAACATCCTAAAGGGATTCAAGCCAGTCAAGCAGGCTCTTCGGTGCTTCTCCGAACCTAAGAGACAAGCCATGGGAGAGGAGCTAGCCAAACTACTGGAGGCCGGATTCATCAGAGATATAAAACATCCGGACTAGCTAGCAAACTGGTGATGGTACCAAAGAAGGACAAATCACGGCGCCTATCGTCCGATTTCAAGGACCTCAACAAGGCTTGCCCAAAGGATCCTTTCCTCTCCTCGCATCGATCAAATTATCGGCGCTACCGCGAGTTCACGATTCATTGTGTTTCCTTGAGGCATACTCCAGCTACCATCAAATTAAGATGGCAGAGCTGACCAAGCCGCAACGGCATTCATCACCCCATACGGCCCATTCTCGCTTCAACACAATGCCCTTCGGCTCAAAAACGCGGCGCAACATATCAGCGCATGATTCGTACATGTCCGCAATCCAGATCGGCAAAACACTTTGGAGGCATACGTAGATGGCGTGGTCGTCAAAACCAAGCATGTCGAAACTCTAGTAGACGACTTGAGGCTCACATTGGATAACCTCCAACATATGACATCAAGCAACCCGAAAATGCGTTTTGCGCATCACCGGAAAGCTCTTGGGCTTCATTGTATCCGTAGAGGAATTGAAGCAAACCCAGCCAAGATCCGAGCTCACACAATTGGATATCCCAAAGGACCTCAAACGAATACAAAATTGACCGGATCGTGGCGGCTCTAAGCCGCTTTATCTCCAACAGGAGAAAAGGCATTACCCTTTATCGCCTCCTCCGGCGACCAACACTTCGAGTGGGCGGATGCGCCACTGCCGGACTCGAAGAAATAAAAGCCATATTGGCAACAAACCCGGTCCTGGCCGCGCCTAACATCGGCGAACCAATGCTATTATACATCGAGGCAACTCATCAAGTTGTAAGCGCAGTTCTCATCGCCGAACGAGAAACGGACGGACACAAATTCCCCCTTCAAAAGCCAGTTTACTACGTGTCCACTGTCCTCACTCCATGCAAGTCGCGGTACCCGCATTATCAAAAGATAGCGTACGCGGTATTTATGGCATCCCGGAAGCTGCGACACTACTTTCAAGAGTGTTCAATAACAGTAGCCACCGAAGTACCTCTTAACGATATTATAAACAACCGTGACGTGACGGGCCGGATTGCCAAATGGGCCATTGAGCTCCTCCCGTTCGACATAACCTATAAGCCACGGCGAGCTATTAAGTCGCAAGTTTTGGCCGACTTCGTCGCTGAATGGACTGAAGCGAACTCCCTAAAGAGTACGCACATATTCCAATTGGATCATGCACTTCGACGGCTCCAAAAGTTGGCTGGTCAGGGAATGGCGTCGTTCGACGTCCCCAACAGAGATCTGATTCAATACATACTCGAGATAATGTATACGGACTCCAACAACGCGGCGAATACGAGGCCCTTCAACATGGTCTCCGGATGGCGGTCTCCATGGGCATCAACGCCTAGAGGTGCGCGAGGATTGAACCTCGCGATATCCCAAATAAATGGAGACTTTGATGCCAAGGATCCGAAAATGGCAGCTTACCGCAACTTCGTCCTAAAAATGTCAGCTCGGTTCGAGGGGCTCGAATTTCACCATATAGCCTGGGAAAACAATCAGGCAGCAGACGTCTTGGCACGCATTGGCGCAAAGCGCGATGCAGTCCCCCCAACATTTTCTTGAAAAGGTTGTTCAAGCCATCCGTATTATGGGAAGGGGAATCCGGAAATAACAGCACGGACCCAACTGCATTGCTCGACACCAAACATTTTGACACAACGGGAGGCTCTGCCAACGAAGTAACATATTCAGCCCACGTAATAATGGCAGTCATTGCCCCATGGACAGAACCATTCCTAGCCTACCTAACCAGGCAGGAACTTCCCGAGGACAAAACGAGGCACGCTGCATAGTGCGGCGATCTAAAGCCTATAAAGTCCATGAGGGAGAGCTTTATAAGAAAATCACCACCAGAGTCCTTCAAAGGTGTATCTCCGAATAGGAAGGGCGGAATCTTCTGGCTGAAATTCATGCCGGACTCGGCGGGCACCACGCCGCAGCCCGGGCCCTTAAAAGCAAGGCCTACCGCACAGGATTTTATTGGCCGACGGCCCGGGCAGATGCTCAGGACTTAGTCCAACGATCGTCGGTTGCCGCCTCTTTGCTAACCAAAGCCATATGCCACCCACCGCCCTCAAACTATACCCATCATCGGCCCTTCGCGATGCAGGGGCTTGACATGGTTGGACCCCTTAAAGGAGGAACCCACAAGCAAAAATACCTCTGGTCATGGTGGATAAATTCACCAAATGGATAGAGGCAAAGCCTGTTAAGGCGGCTGAATCCGGACCGGTGATAGACTTCATATTAGGGGTGCATACCATCGTTACAGGCGTCCCCACAAAGATCATCATCGATAACGGCACGAACTTTACGGCGAAGAAGTCAAACTCGGTGCAAAAACATGGGCATCAAGCTCGACTATGCTTCAGTCTATCACCCTCAAACTAATGGTCAAGTCGAGCGAGCAAATGGTCTAATCATGAGCGGCATCAAACCCAGATTAGTGCGGTCCCTCAAGGAATCTAACACGCACTGGGTAGAGGAGCTCGACTCCGTACTCTGGGGGCTGCGGACCATGCCGAATCGCACCACCGGATACACACCATTCTTTATGGTATACGATGCAGAGGCGGTTATGCCCAGCGACATAATTCATGACTCACCTCGCGTGCGCATGTACGAAGAAAGAGAAGCCAAACTCGATCGGCAGGACAGTTTGGACGCCTTGGAGGAGGAGCGTGACGTGGAAAAAGCCCGTTCCGCATTCTATCAATAGCAGGCTCGAAGATATCAAAGCAGAGAAGTATGGGCCGAAACTTACAATGTTGGCGAGTTAGTTCTCGCTTTTGCCGGACAAGAAAAAGGACAAACTCAAGCCCAAATGGGAAGGTCCCTTTATTATTGACCAAGTCCTGACTGGTGGAGCCTACCGTCTGCGAGATGCATCAGATAACCGACTCGAGCCGAACCCATGGAACGCAGCCCGTCTCCGAAGATTCTACGCCTAGCACCGGACTCTGTGTTCGTCTCCTTCCTCTATCTATTTTTTACACATTAGTTGTCTTATATTTCTCTCCTTCTCCCTCCCTTTCTCTTACAGCCTTTAAGGGCTCGTTCACGCCTTGTTAGACACAAAGCGACGCGCTATCCGCGCTCATTATACACGGGGCTTCTTTAATGTGCTTATTCATACGGGCTTCATGCCCAACACATGTGTCACACTTCCGCATGTAACTTTTATTCACCATTATATGCATCGATATGACTTAAGTTTTGGCCAAGCTGGGTTGCTGGCTCTGTGCTTACCCCTTACGTTCCGATTGTTTGGCTAGGCGGTAAAGGAGCACCTCTGCGATTATTACTGCCGGGTCAGCGGATGTGTACCTCGACCGGGTGAAGCCGAAAGCTAAGCGTTCTTAAGGGAATATTGATCGGTGAACTAAAGATGATTTCTCACTTGTTTATTTATCCGCCCCGGATGCTTTTACGCTTTTTTTCGATCCGAACATGCACTTTAGGGCATGCCTCCCGAGAAAGGAACCCCTAACGGAACTATTCTCCTGAAGATGTTTCTTACTAACCATGTAATATAAGATAACTAGTTGGGCACTTATGCATTTCAAGCACTAATGACCCCTACGCTGGTTTCCACGCATGCCCCGTTTCTTACATAACCGAGAGGGTATTTGGACACACTCCGGACTATCGGGTCTCGAGGTTGAAGCGAAAAGGTTCGCCATGACAAACGATCTACAATCCGGCTAGAAGGCATTTTACATGTCATCTTAAATTACATAGTCAGTTTGACTGGGTATATTCCTCTTCAATACCATCCAACAGGCTGTCTAGTTTACAATCCTGTTGGGAATATTTGGCGGCCAACTCTACCTGGCCGTACACTAAGCTCACAGGGATCTCCTTCCCATCGGGCCCCACAGGTCCGACCTCGGCCATGTGGTTTGGGTCAGCTCAACCGTGTGTACCGCTCTTCACCATGGCCCGAGCCTCCTGGCGCCTTGACGGCAAGCCGATATCTTCCATAATAGGAAACGCCGCCTCCTCCCTAAGCCTCTGCAAGCTCTCCAAGACCTTCGGCATGGAGACAGATAGCCACAAGGCACAGGCGGCGCCTTTCATCACTGCCGAACTTCGTTCGTGCGGTTATAAAGCTTCGGGAAGAAGGTCACCCGTAAAACCGGCATTTCCTCTGCAGGGCGACACAGTGAGCATACCTACAGACATAACTCGTTAGTCGACTTCCTTGCCAACTCTTTTTCAAAGTTCGTTCAAGCACTTACTAAAAATGTCGCGGCCGAAGCGCCGATTCTCCTTCACGGAGTCCGGCAGTTGAGCACGAACATCCTTTAGTTCCTCGCCCAGCCGGGTGTTGGCATCTTGGAGATTATTCTTCTCTGCCTCACCTTCGTAAGCACGCTCTCGCCGCCTTTAACCGGCGCAAGAGTTGTTGCTTGTCCGGATCTACTCCGGCGCCATCTGCAATGTTATTGTCGGATTTGCACACACGTCGCACTTCACAACATACTGATCTTTGAAGCATATATTACGGAGGGTCTCCTTGGCCTCCCCGCCGCGCTAGTGCGGCCTCAAGTTGGGCTTTGCACTCTTCCAGCTCCCCGGAACAGTTGGGTATTCTTTTACAGAAGAACCTGCATAATAAATGATCCTTAAATCAGTTATTCTAACTGTTTCAAGTCTCGGGGCTACTAATATATATATAATCATCAAATTTTCTCACCGTATGTCTTTTACATCTTTGCTCAGTAGCCCCGGTTAGACCATTTTGAGCGGCACGGAGGTACATCTCCCGAGTTGAAGGCGTCCAATGCCTCTTGGGAGAAACAAGCGTTCGAAGAACTGTCGTGGCGCATGTGATTCATGGCACTCTCCACCTCGGAATTGGTGGCGGACAGTCTGTCTGCATCCTCTCGTCGAGGAGCGTCCGATGCACCTCGTGTTCGCCTCTGCTTACGACCTGGCTTTGGAGCACGGCTGGTGGAGGCGCGATTGGCAATCTCTCCGGATATAGTCCGGCGAGCCCTCTTTTTCCTAAAAAAAAGTGAGCACGGGCGTTAGTATGCATCATAAGAATAATACCTTGGAATAAGGCGGCGCGCCTTACTGCTACGCCGGTGCCTCGACCGGATGTGTGTCTCTTTAGCCTGCCGCCCTCGCGGTCCCTTGTTAGCTAGTAAATCGCAGGCTCGGCATTCCGCCTCGAGATCCTCCCCGCAAAACACCATTGGTATACGGTGATAAAAAAAACACAGACGGATCATCTTTGAAGTATTAAGACTTGGTCTCGATTCTTGTTGAGGCGGGGAGCGATCCAGATAATCGGCTGTAATAGCCACCAAGGCATTGTCGATGCTCGATTGGTAAAATACCCCATCGATCAGCTCCACGGATATGTCCAAATCCTCTTGGGAGGCGGATCGAGG
>JAHIAM010002484.1:0-40008 GCA_021605205.1 Aegilops longissima | reverse complement strand
TTTTAAATTCATGTAAATCCAAAACTGCGGAAATCATGAAATTGGCATGGTGTCATGTCATGGCACTAACATGTTGTGGTAAAAATTGGGCCGATTTGGAAGCTCGTGGTTCTAAGAGGAACGCCACCTTTGAGTGTGAAACATATATCCCCCCCCCTTTGAGTTTTTAAAAAGGCAACATAGAACTACATTAGTGCCATGTTAAATTTTGGAATTATTCCGGTTCTTTGTCGCTTTTTATACATTAATTGAGTTTCGGTCATTTAATGGCATAAGTCAAATTTGAACTACAAGCACATGCTCGCACCAAAGTTGGTTGAAAATCACATTTGTGTCCTCGGTGAATTTCTAGGTCCCATGCAAGAAATGAGAATAAAATTAAAACATCTGGGCATCGTGGTCGCCGAGAACATTGAGAAACTTGGTTTTAAAATTTTGTAAATCCAAAACACCCAAAATCATGAAACTTGGCATGGATGTCATGTCATGGTACTACCATGTTGTGGTAAAAATGGCCAATAGGAACAAATTTTGGTATAAGCTTTTGCAAACCAAAGCTTCTCCAAGAAGGCTCGTGGTTCGAGGGGAATGTCACCTTTGAGTGTAAACGATATACGTTGTCCCCTTGAGTTTATTTACAAAGGCAACATAGAACTACATGAGTGCCCCGTTAAATTTTGGAATTATTTCGCTTGCTTGGCCTTATTTACACATTAATTGAGTTTTTGGTCATTTAATGTGCATAATTCAAATTTGAACTCAAGCACGCCCCTGCACCAAAGTTGGTTGAAAATCACATTTGTGTCCTCGTGAATTTCTACTCCCATGCAAAAAATGAGAATAAGATTCAAACATCCGCATCGGGCTCTCGAGAACATTGAGAAACTTGGTTTTTTAAACCATGGAAATCCTGCCAAAAAATTAATAGGAACAAATTTTGTTATAAGTTTGCAAATCGGAGCTTCTCAAGAAGGCTCGGGTTCTGAGGAACGGCCCTTGTGTGCATAATTCAAATTTGAAATACAAGCACATGTTCCAAAGGCACCAAAGTTGGTTGAAAATCACATGTGTCCCGGTAAATTTCTAGGTTCCATGCAAGAAATGGGAATGAAATTCAAAATTCGGCTGGCTGGGTTGGAAACATTGAGAAACTTAGTTTTTAATTCCTTAAATCCAAAACACGCATGAAAATAATAATTTGGCTTGGTGCCATGACATGGCACCAACATGTTGGTAAATAGTGGCAGTCGACTTAGGGCCTACTAAGTTGACGGGACGGAGGGCTTTGTCAACTTAGTCAATATGCACTATTCTAGCTCCAAAGGATCGACGATGTCCATCCAACGGTCAGAGTGCTTCTTCAACCTCCGGTCTTCTTGCTCCAATACCAAATCAGCGCCGGTCGTGCCAGGCTCCGCCCTATGGCCGGGTTTCACATGCAAGTGCGAGGCCTCGCCACCCTACTACTCCCACCGCTGGCCGTGCCATCCTCTACGACCCACACCCCGTTATTCTCAGCGGGCGACGCAGCCTCACACCGCAATGAACCGCTGAACCTCAGACTTTCACGCTGCGGCATCCATCGCCACGCCTTCCCCGCCCATGTCGCCCCTTCCTAGGCTCGCCATCGCCCACCACCCCGTGCTCGCGCGTGCTGTCAATGGTCAAGGAATGTCTTCCATCGACGTGGACTCCACGGAGAGGCCGACAGGGTCCACGGCCGCAGCGAGGAAGTGCTCCTTATTACGCCGCAAAATAATTATTCCTTCACCGACAATGGGACCACCGACGGTCCACGTGATTTCTTGAAAAAACGCTTCCTCGATCACCGACCCACCAGCTATCTTCGCACGCAAGGAAGTGGGTCCGCAAAAAACGACTACCGATCACCGGTACCCACCAGCTACATCTTCGCAGCAAGGAAGTGCTTGGTAGTCGGACCCACCGGTCGGGCGCACGAGGGTTGTCATTCGTCGCAACGCAGTACGACATACCGCGGTCGCAGCGCGCACGGTCGTAGTAGAGGCGCGACGTAGCATGTACACGCACGCATATAGGGTGCAAGAAAGAAAATACACATGTAACGCATATACGGCAGGTCTCAACGCCTACTCGCACATATGTGTTACGGCTGGGTGGAACGAAACAGCGCTGCCGTCAGTTCATGGGGAGCCAACCGCTGGGTCGGAACGGAAATGCGGTCATGTTCATCGGAGGGCTTGGACGGAAAAAGCGATGGAAACGAGGGCCCGCATCGCACAACGGAGGAACGGGCTTGGTTCGACCGCCACGCTCAAACGGGATCCCGCTGATCGGAGGGGCCCGCGATCAAGACAACAAGGAAACGGACCTCCCACGGTCAAACGGGTCCCGTTGATCGAGAGGGTGTGGCGCACCGCAAACGGAGGAAACGGACCTCCTACAATGTAAACGGGGTCCCGTTGATCGGGAGGTGTGGCATACCGCAAAAACGGAGGAACGAACCTCCTACGGTCAAACGGGGTCCCTGCTCGAGAGGTGTGGCGCATCACAAAACGGACACCAGGGATACTGTTCATCTCCACCGTCCGACCTCCTCCAGCTCCATGGGCTACCGTCAACCTCCTCCACCTCCACCCTCGCTCATCCAGCCTCCACCGCCGCTTACTCCACCGGCCATCGCTCAACCACCCTCCACGGGCACCCTCCACCGCCCACTGCTCATCCAGCCTCCACACCACGGGTCCTGCTCAACCACCCTCCACGGCCACCCCTCCACCGCCTCACTATTCATCCAGCCTCCACACCACGGGTCCTGTTCATCCAGAGGCAACGCCACCACTCACTGCTCATCCAACCCCCCACCCGCAATGCTCATCGCTCATCCAATTGATCGGCCATGTAGCGCAGAGCGGCGAATCGCCCATCGGGTTCAATTAACCATCGATGGATCGCCGGGTTCAGAACGCTGCGTCAGAGTGCAATCCCCTGTTCTCGCGAGCCCAACGCCGGTTCGCTTAGAGCCACAACCTCGCACGCGGTATGAGAAACGCGATCGCCGCCCCAACCTCCCACCGTAACCGCAACTCCCCAAATTTTCCTCCTCGCTTCTACCACGTTTTTCCGTCATGGACAGCCCAAAGAATGTCATGCAGCTGCGTTCGCCCGCCAGTGACGAAGCCCATTTTCTCACATGATTTTTGTCATAGAAGTAGGAGCCCACCACATCTATGATGATACCGGTTTTGTCACAATTATCGCCATAGAAGTGTCATATGACAGAAAAAATTTGTTCGCCCAAAATGTCACGGATGTGTCTTTTTTTGTAGTGCATTACTATCTCATCGTGTGTTCATATAAGGATTGCCATCAATGCAAGAGGCGAATACAGAGGTCGGGCGATGTTGGCAAAGTGATGACGGAAAATTTACACGCTCAAAGACGCCACGCCATCTAGGACGATTGCGATGCTTCGTGGGACTTGTTTCATCCGTTGCCATGCTACGGTAACGAGAATACAAACAGAATGCACAACCGTCTCCGCCGCTACCAATGTGGGCAACCAATGCTATTATATACCGCAACACATCAAGTTGTTAGCGGTGCTCGTTGTCGAACGAGAACGGACGGACACCGTTCCCTCTTCAAAACCGGTTACTATGTCCACCGTCTAACTCCATGCAAGTCCCGCACCTACACTATCAAAGATAGCATACGGTGCTCATGGCATCCGGAAGCTGCGACACTACTTTCAAGAGTGCTCGATAACAGAGTCTCCGGCACTCTTTAACGACATTATAAATAACCGCGACGGACGGGTCGGATTGCCAAATGGGCCATAGAGCTCCTTCCATTTGACATAACTTATAAGCCACGGCGAGCTGTCGCAGGTTTGGCCGATTTGTGGTCGAATGGACTGGAAGCCGAACTCCCTAAAGAGTACGCAAGATACTCCAATTGATCATGCACTTTGACGGCTCCAAATGTTGGCCGCCTGGGGCAAGGCCATCGTGATCGCCCCAACCGGGACACGTACCAATACGCCCTTCATATAATGTATACGGACTCCAATAACGCAGTCAATACGAGGCCCTTCGCACGCTCCGATGGCGCTTCCATGGGCATTCAATGCCTAGAGGTGCGCGATTCAAACCTCGCAATATCTCAAATAAACGGAGACTTTGATGCCAAAGATCCCAAAATGGCATACCGCAACGCGTCCTAAAATGTCAAGACGGTTCAAGGGCTCGATTTCATCATATAGCCCGGATAACAACCAAAGCGGCGGATATATTAGCACGCATCGGTGCAAAACGCGATGCCGCCCCGCCCAACATCTTTCCGGAATGGCTGTTCGCCATCCGACTATGGGTAGGGAGTCCCAAAGAATAACCCGGACCCAACCGCGACCGCCTAACGCCGAACACTTCGACACAATCGGAGGCTCGCCACCGAGATAACACCTCCACCCATAAATAATGGCAGTTATCGCCTGCGGACGAGCCATTCCTAGCCTACCTAACTCAGGCAGAACCCCTAAGACCAAAATGAGGCCCGCTATAGTACGGCGATCTAAAGCCTATAAAGTCCATGAGGAGAGCTTTATAAGAAAAGCACTACCGAGTCCGCCAAGGTGTATTCAAGAGTAAGGGCTAAACCTCCCGCTGAAATTCATGCCGACTGTGGGCACCACGCCGCAGCCCGGCCCTTGTAGGCAAGGCCTTCCAGACAGGATTTTATGGTCAATACCAAGGATGCGCATGATATAGTCCAACGATGCGTCATGCCGCCTTTTGCTAACTAAAGCCACATGCCACCAATCGCCTCAAAACTATAACCATCACCGCCGTCATGGTCCGGGGCTTGACATGTTGGACCCCTTAAGGAGGAAACCCACAAGCAAAAATACCTATTGGTCATGGTGGATAAATTCACCAAATGGATAGAGGCCTGCTCGTAAAACGCCAATCCGACCGATGATAGACTTCATATCAGGGTAGTGCACCCTAGTGTCCCCCACGATTATCACCGATAACGCACCAACTTCACGGCCGATGAGGTCAAATTATGGTGCAAAAACATGAGCATCAAGCTTCGATTATGCCTTAGTCTATCACCCTCAAACCAATGGCCAAGTCGAACGAGCAAATGGTCTAATCATGAGCGCATTAAACCTGCATTAGTGCGGTCCCTAGGAATCTAACACGACCGGGTTGAGGAGCTCGACCAGACTGGGCTGCGGACCACTGAATCGACACGGATTCACACCATTCTTTATGGTGTACGGGCGCAGAGGCTCTCGTTCATGGACATAATACATGACTCACTCCTGCGGCGCATGTACAAGAAAGAGAAGCCGAGCTCGATCGGTGACAGTTTGGACGCATTGGAGGAGCGCGACGGCAAAGGCTCGCTCCGCATTTTATCAACAAGAGGCTCAAGATATCAAAGCAGTAAAGTACGGGCCAAAGCTTAACGCTGGCAAACTAGTTCTACGCCTCACGGACAAGAAAAAGGACAAACTCAAGCCCAAATGGGAAGGTCCTTCATCATCGACCAGGTCCTGACCGCGGAGCATACCGCCTCGGAAGCGCATTGGACACGATCGAGCCGAACCCATGGAACGAGCCCGCTCACTTAAGATTCTACGCCTAAGTGCCGGAGTCCAAGTTCGCCCATCTTCCGGCCCACATTTTTTATTTTTGCTATCTTTTTTCTTTCCTCCTTCCTTTTGCAGCCTCTAGAGGCTTGTTTGCATTTTGTTTGCATATTTGACGCGCTGTACGCCATTATACCAGGCTTCTTTACCGAAGTTAATTTTATATGGCTTTATGCCCAACACATGTAAAACTTCCAAGATGTACCTTTTATTCACCATTATATGGATCGACATGACTTAAGTTTTGCCGCTGGTTGTCGCTCATGTGCTTACCTCACGCTCCCATTGTTCGGCTAGGTGGTAAAGGGAGCACTCGCGATTGTTAATGGCTTGTCACCGGATGTGTACCTCTCGATCGGGTGAAGCCAAAGCTAACGCTTTAACGGAATATTCGGCCTGAACTGAAAGATGATTTTTAAACTATTTAGCCATCTGCCCTGAGATGATTTTCGCTTTAGCAGCTTTGACATGCACTTTAGGCATGCATCCCAAAGGAAAGGAGCCCTTAACTAACTATTCTCCTGGAAGATGTTTTTACTATCCATGTAATATAACATAACTAGTTGGGCACTTGTCCGATACATCACGACCCTCACGGCTTGTCTCCATGCATACCACGGTTCTTATATAACCACGGTTATTCGACACACTGACTATTGGGTCCTCGAGGTCGGGCTTAAAAGGTCCGCGACAAACGATCTATAATCCGCTAGAAGACATTTTCATGTCATATTTATTTACAAAGTCAACTTGACTCATTGTATTCTCCTCAATGCCATCTAAGAGGCTATCTAATTTACAATCTTGTCAGAATACTTATGCCAATTCTACTTGGCCACACCGAAGCCATAGGATCTCCTTCCCATCAGCCCCACAGTCCAACCTCGCCATGTGGTTTAGGTCGGCACTTCGTACCGCTGCTTCACCATGGCCCAGCCTCCCCGCACCTTAACGGCAAACCGACATCTTCCATAGTCGGAAGCACCGCATGCTCCTTGAAGTCAGCCCGCCAGCCTTCCAATGCCTTCGTGAGATAGATGGCCACAAGGTCTGCCGACGCTTTCATCACCGCCAACTGCTCGTGTACGCTCGAAGAAGATCACCAAGAATCATCTCTCTTCGTGATCACCTGTGAGCAAACCTAGATAGATGGTTATGTTACGCCTTCCTCGCCGAATCTGCTTCAAAGTTCGCTCAAGCACTTATCGAAAATGCCGCTACCGGTTGGCCGATTCTCCTTTACTGAGTCGCATAACTGTACTAACATCCTTAGTTCTCACCCAGCTGGGTGTTGGGCATCTGAGGTTATTTTCTCCCTGCCGCGACCTCAGCTGATCTAGTCCGCCATCCGCATGCCGACGATACACCCAGACTTTAAACTATTTATCTTTTGAAACATATGTTACGAGGGGGTCTCTGTGGTCTCTCGTTATGCTAGTGCGGCCTCAAGTTGGGCCTTGCATTCTTCAAGCCCCGGACACGGTATTCTTTTTCAGAAGATCTCAAGATAATAAATGATCCTAAATCGTTATTCTAACTATTTTAAGTCTCGGCTACCGCATATATAATCACAAATTTTCACCAGATGTCCTTTACATATCGCTCGTGGCATCTGCTAGACCATCTTGAGCGGCACGAGGTGCGATCTCCTAATCAAGGCATTCAAGGCCTCTGGGAGAAACACGCCACAAAGAACTGTCCGCGGTGCTCTATGATTCATGGCGCCCACCTCGGAGTTGGTGGCGACAATTTGTCGGCATCCTCTGTCGGAGGAGCATCCGACGCACGCCCTGCTTCGCCAATTTCTCCGGAACCGCTTTGAAGCCTGGCTGAAGGTTCGATTGGCAGCCCGACTCGGGCCCCAAGTGCTCTTTTCCCGAAGAGCGCCGCTTAGTACGCTTCCAGAATCCATCCTAGGAACATGGTGACACACCGCACCGCTATGTGGAGTTTCGATCCTGACCGCACTTTTTAGCATGCGGGCCAGACGCCTTTGTTGGCAAGTCATGGGGTTTTCTTCAAGGTCCCCCAAACACCATTGGTATACGGTGATCAAAAATATGCATGGTGGGTCATTATCAGATTTTGGGACCTCGGTCTCGCCATTCGCGAGGTGGAAGTATTCCGGTAATCGCCCCACGGCAACCAAAGCATTGTCGATAAGTTGGTAGAACACCGTCCGATCACCACCTTTATATCCGAATCCTTCGAGGTCGGATCGAGGACCGCTCCGGATCTTCGGTTGTGGGGCGGGCTGTATCTTCCGATAGTCCGGCGCATTCTGCTAAACCTTGAAATGAGATATTTAACCATGGAACATGGATCGACAAGACACAAAGATGTTTGCTTACCCAGCTTCGAGGATTATTCAAGAAAACCTTGTGGATCGACGCGAGGAAATCCTCCTCCTCCCTTTATACATATAGCGATAAGATCTTCACCATTGATGACCGACCCCCTTATGTGCCATGGCGGGTGGCATCGCCCTCCCCGCTGAAGTCCCACATGGGTGGCCCTTTATATTGATGCACAGACTTCATAATGCAGATTGCCATGACTCCAATCATGGTTAATCCAAAGAGCCAAGAATCTTATTCGCCTCATCAAATAGAGGACGCCCTGGTCATCTTCCTCGGAGCTTCGAGGCGCCCAACTTAGGCGCTTCTTCAGAGGAGCATTGCTGAACTGAAGGCCGATCCCAGATCCCAAATGGACGCCCTCCATATAAAACCATTCCAAGGCCAGTCTTCAGACGCTTTGGGGTTCCGGATAGGTATCCGTCCCGGCGATGCACTATAGCTCGGCTCGCACTGATATATTGACTCATGAGAAGGGGGTACTAGGCAGAATTCTTCCACAGCCCGAATGAGCCTCGGGCCAAGAACAGCTCGCAGAGGGCCATGAAGCCCGAATGTGCAAATGGAGGCAAGGAAGGTGGTGCAACTTGAGGCCGAGAACTCAAGAGCCCCTGAGAAACGATGGATTGAACCGAGTCCTTACTAGGTAAGAGATGAAGCATACCCGCCTCCTTTAGAGGGATCGGGACATCCGCTTGCTCGCCTGTAGGTGGCGAAGTCCGCTTGAACTGAACCATGAAGGCCGGGGAAGAAATCCTGCGGGTTTGAGAATTAGCTCGCTTATGCGGACTGAGCATCTCCCGCCTTCTGTGCTGAGGGCTGGAGGCAGGGAGGAGCCGATCGACTATCCATGATGGAATGGGCTTTGCCGTGGGCGCCCGATGAAAGCTCGCAAAGGAGGATGATGTGACTCAGATCTAGATCCTCGCCTTTATAAGCAGCTCATTTATGTAGCTAGGTAATTGTAAAATACTCCTGGCCTTTCTCAGATTCATTCAAACACGTGGAAGATGGCAATTATTGGGCGAGAAGCCAAGGAGCGCAACATTTATCGTGGGTTTCTGACACTATTCGACTGTATATGGAATTTGAAGAACCCGCCGCAATGCCAAGACAATCAACGCCACCGACTCATCATCAGCCCTGGTTCGGGGCTACCGAGGGAGTCCTTGATTAGGGGGTGTCCGATAGCCAACTATCACCGCTGGCTTCCACTCGACTATGAAGATACAGATTGAAGACTTCATTCCGCCGTCCAAATGGGACTTTCTTGGCGGAAGGCAAGCTGGCGATACGAATATGTAGATCTCCTACCATTGTAACCAATTGTAACCCTAACTCTATCCGTGTCTATATAAACCGAGGTTTAGTCCTGAGGACGACAACAATCATACCATAGTCTAGCTTCTAGGGTTTAGCCTCACGATCTCGTGGTAGATCTACTTGTACTACCCATATCATCAATATTAATCAAGGTGAGTAGGGTATTACCCATCAAGAGGGCCAACTCCTGGGTAAAACATCGTGTCCCTTGTCTCCCGTTACCATCCGCCTAGACGCACGCTTCGACCCTGACCAGATCCGCCGTTTGGATAATCGACAGCCACCATTCTCATATGGAGCTCGCAGAATGATGAACTCTTTGCCCTTCGATGTGGTGGTGAAGAAAAGAACTATTTCCTCCGCAGGGTCGGGCTCCAGATGCTTTAACGGATAAAACAATTTGTCGGGGACCCAACAACATTCTCAAAGGACGCAGGTTAATCGAAAATGAACTTTCATTTCACACATCCTCATACCGCTATATCTGTTTTAACGACTTGATGAAATTCATCCGATGAAATTGATATCATATTCTTCACCGATGAAGTATATGAGATCATAAGTTGCACTAATTCATCTCAGATGATCAACCCAAAGCAAATGTGTGGGTCCTCATAGTGGATGCACAAATCACATGACTGGGTGACAAGATCTATTGATGGATGCCCCTTATCACCGCCACATCTCAAGCATATCATCTTGCCGACAAAGGCAAAAGTCGTATTGGGTCTTGTAAGGTCGTGTCAAACCGCGGATCTCTCGGTAGGGGGTCCAATCGCAATGCCTAGGCGGATGATAATGGGAGACAAGGACACGATGTTTACTAAGGTTCGGCCCTCTCGATGGAGGTAATACCTTACTCCTGCTTGATTAATATTGATGATATGGGTATACAAGAGTAGATCTACCACGAGATCAGAGGCTAAACCCTAGAAGCTAGCCTATGGTATGATTGTTGTCTGTCCCACGGACTAAAACCCTCCGGCTTATATAGACACCGATAGGTTAGGCATGAGTCGGTTACAATGGTAGGAGATCTATATCCAGATCGCCAAGCTTGCCTTCCACGCCAAGGAAAGTCCCATCCCGACATGGGACGAAGTCTTCAATCTTGTATCTTCATAGTCCGTGAGTGCGCTAACGGTGATAGTTCGCTATCCGACACCCCTAATCCGACTCCTCAAGAGTCTCAAACCGCTTCAATGACGATGAGTCCGGCGCTGATTGTCTTCGCATTATGAAGGGTTCTTATCCAAATTCCATATACATGTCGAATAGTGTCCGCTTCGATAAATGCTGCGCCCTTGGCTTCTACGCCCAATAATTGCCATCTTCCATGTGTTTGAATGAATGCGAAAGGCCAGGTATTTTTACACTTACCCCTAGCTGGGCAAAATGAGCTGCCTATAAAGGGCGAGGATCTAGATCTGAGTCACACCATACCCTTTCATGAAGCTTTCATCTGAGCGCCCGACCAAAGCCCATTCCATCATGAATAACGACGCAGCTCCTTCAAGGCCTCCCGCCCTCACCGAAATTGGGAGAGATGCTCACCCCAGATAGTAGCTAGTTATACTCCAAGCCAGGGATTCTTCCCTGCCTTCATGGTTCCGGCTCGAAGTGACTCCACCTACAAGGGCGGAAGCAGAGGAGAGTGTCCCATCCTCCAAATGAGAGAGCGTGTGCTTCATCTCCTATCTAGTAATAGGACTCGGATTTAATCCATCCGCTTCTCCGGCTCTTTGGAGTTCTACGGCCTCCAGTTGCACCACCTTACGCCTGCCTCCATTCTGCACATTGCGGCTTCGTGGCCTCGCGAGCTGTTCTTGGGCGCCGAGGCTCATTTCGGCTGTGTAAGAGGTTATTCTCCTAGTACCGCTGTCACGAGGGGTCAATATATCAAGTGGGCGGAGCCGAGCTATGGCGATCGCCGGACCGGATACCTATCCGAACTCCAAAGAAGGCCCCAAGACTGGCCATCGGAATGGTTTTATATGGAGGACGCCCCGCTGCCGGATCCTTTTTGGATCGGCCTTCCGGAGTTCAGCAATGCTCCTCCAAGAAGCGCTTTAAGCCGCGCCTCGCTCCCCGAGGGAAGATGACAGGATGTCCTCTATTTGATGAGCCGAATAAGGTTACTAGCTCATGCCGGATTAACCATGATCGGAGTCATGGCAATCTGCATTATGAGGTGCAGCCGCCCAATATAGGGGCCACCCATGTGGGACTTCAACGGGAGGACGATGCCACCGCCATGGCCAGAAGGGCCGGGACCGGTCACCGAACTGGTGAAGATCTTGTCTATGTATAAAGGGAGGAGGAAGATTTCGCCACAATCCACTCAAATAGTTTTCTTCAATAACTTTGAAGCCGGGTAAGCAAACATCTTTGTGACCTGTCCGATCCATGTTCCTGGTTAAATATCTCATTTCATGGTTCAAGCCAAGAATCGCCGACTGTGGAGAAGATACACCCGCCTCCACAACCCGAGGGTCCGAACGGTCCTCGATCCGACCAAGAGGATCCAGATATAAAGGTGGAGTTGATCGACGGGTGTTCTACCAACTAAGCATCGATAATGCTTTGGTTGCCATCACACCGACACCCCGAATACTTCCAAATTCACTGTAATCGGAGACCGAGGTCCCAAACCCTGATAATGACCCATCCATGCTTATTTCTTGATCACCAGATCTGTTGCTTCGCAGGGGTACCTTAGGTGAGGTTTATGCTCATGTACAGCCAACAAGGTGCAGTAGGCCCAAGAGTAAAAAGAAGTGCGGTCCGGATCGAAACTCCGCCAAGAACGGCGATGGTTCCATATTCTCGGATTGATTCTCGGAAGGCGATTAACGCCGGTGTTTTTCAGAAAAGAGCGCCGCCGGACGAACCGAGAGGTTGCCAATCGAACCTTCACCGCCAGGCTTCCAAAGCCGGGTCCGGAGGCCGAGGTAGCACGAGACGCGCGCGGATGCCCCATGTGAGGATGCCAACGATTGTCCGCCACCAACTCGAGGTGGAGAGCGCCATGAATCATAGGCGCCACGGACAGTTTTTGTGACGCATGTTTTCCCAAGAGGCCTTGAATGCCTTTGATTCGAGATGCGCACTCCGCATGCTCAAGATGGTCTAGCCACAGCCACGGAGCAGATGTAAAGGACATACAGTGAAAATTTGACAGTTATATATGCCAAGAGCTCCCGAGACTTAAAATAGTTAGAATAACTGATTTAAGGATCATTTGTTATGCAGGATCTACGTAAAAGAATACCCGATGTCCCCAGAGCTTGAAGAATGCAAGGCCCAACTTGAGGCCGACTAGCCGCAATGGGGGAGCCACAGAGACCCCTCCGTAACATATGTTTCAAAAGATAAATAGTTTATGTGCGCGGTGTGTAACTGACAAAATATTGCAGATGGCGCGGACTAGATCCGGACAGTAAAAACTCTTACGCCAGCTAAAAGGGCAGAGCGTATTACGAGGGTGCGGCAGGAGAAAAATAACCTCCAAGATGCCAACACCCAACTGTGAGGAACTAAAGGATGTTCGTGCTCAGTTGTCCGACCAGAAGGAGAATCATTGCCAGCTGCATTTTCAAGAAGTGCTTGAAAGAACTTTGAAAGAGTTCGCGAGGAAGGCGATTAACATAAACATGTATGTAGGTTTGCTCAGTCCCCAAGAGGAGATGCCCAGTTCTTCGGGTGATTCTTCCGACCATACCGGTGCACGAACGAGTTCGACAGTGATGAAAGGCGTCCAGCTTTGGCCATCTATCTCCCCGCTCAAGGCATTGAGGATGGGCGGAGCTCAAGGAGCACGGCGGCGCTCCACTATGGAAGATATCGCTCGGCCGTATGCCAGAGGCTCGGGCCATGGTGAAGACGCTGCACACGGTTGTTGACCTAAACCACATGGCCGAGGTCGGACTGTGGGGCCCGAGGGAAGGAGATCCTAAGATTAGTGTATGGCCAAGTAGAATTGCCGCCAAGTATTCTCAAAGAAGATTGTAAATTAGATAGCCTATTAGATGGCATTGAGGAGGAATACAATGAGTCAAGTTGACTTTGTAAATAAATATGACATGAAAATGTCTTCTAGCCGGATTGTAGATCGCTTATCATAGCGGACCTTTTCGTCAACCTCGTGACCCAATAGTCCGAGTGTGTTCAATACCTTCATGGTTATATAAGAAACTGGTATGCATGGAGACAAGGCGATAGGGGTCATTAGTGTAGACGCATAAGTGCCCAACTAGTTATGTTATATTACATGGATAGTAAGAAACATCTTCCAGGAGAATAGTTCCGCTATGTTCCTTTCGCTGGGATGCATGCCCTAAAGTGTATGTCAAAGCTGCTATGAAAGAAAATCATCCGGGGCAGATGGGTAAATAGTTTAAAATCATCTTTAGTTCACCCAATCAATATTCCCTTAAGAACGCTTAGCTTTGGCCACCCATTCGAGGTACATCCCGCTGACCCAAGCAGTAATATCAGAGGTGCTCTTTACCACCTAGCCGAACAATCGGGAACGAGGGTACATGTGAGCCAGTAAACCCAGCTTGGCCAAAATTAAGTCATATCGATGCATATAATGGTGACTAAAGGTACATGCGAAGTTTAATCAAGTGTTGGGCGAAGTCAGATAAATAAGCTTCCGTAAAGAAGCCTCAGTATAATGAGCGCCGACAGCGATCAAATATGTGCTAACAAAGTAAACGAGCCTCTAGAGGCTGCAAAAAGACGAGGAGGAAGGAGAGAAATAAAAGACAACAAAATAAAAGATGTGGATGAGGAGACGAACTTGGAGTCCGCACTTAGGCGAGAATCTTGTAGACGGGCTGCATTCCATGGGTTTGGCTCGAGTCGGTTATCCGACGCGTTGCAGACGGTATGCTCCACCGTTAGGACCTGGTCGATGATGAAGGGACCTTCCCATTTGGGCTTGAGTTTGTCCTTTTCTTGTCGGGCAGCGAGAACTAGTTCGCCAACGCTAAAGCTTGGGCCTGCTTTCCCCGCTTGATATCTTCGAGCCTGTTGATAAAATGCGAAGCTTTTGCCGCCGCGCTCCTCCTCCAATGCGCCTAAACTGTCCTCCGCCGAAGCTCGGCTTTCTTTCTCATGCATATGCGCACGCCGAGGTGAGTCATGTATTATGTCGGGCAAGATTGCTCTCGCGCCGCATACACCATGAAGAATGGTGTGAATCCGTAGTATGATTCGCGTGGTCCGCAGCCCCTGTGTACGGAGTCGAGCCTCAACCCAAAGGCGTGTTAGATTCTTGAGGGACCGCACTAGTCCGGGCTTAATGCCGCCATGATTAGACCGCTTGCTCGCTCGACTTTGCCGCTGGTTTGAGGGTGATAGATCGAGGCGTAATCGAGCTTGATGCCCATGTTTTTGCACCATAATTTGACCTCATCGCCGTGAAATTGGTGCCGTATCGCTGATGATACCGTGGGGGACACCGTAACTGCACTACCCCTGATATGAAGTCTATCACCGTCCGGATTCGCCGCTTTAACGTGCTTGGCCTCATCCATTTGGTGAATTTATCCACCATGACCAATAGGTATTTTTGCTTGGGGTTCCTCCTTAAGGGGTCCAACCATGTCAAGCCCCTGCACCGCGAACGCTGTGTGATGGGTATAGTTTTAGGGCGGGTGGCATGTGGCTTGTTTAGCAAAAGCGCAACCGACGATCGTTGGACTAAATCCCAGAGATCTGCCTGTGCCGCGGCCAATAAAATCCTGTAACGGAAGGCCTTGTTTACAAGGGCTCTGGCAAGGGGTGCCCACCCAGTCCGCATGAATTTCAGCAAGGAGGTTTCACCCTTCCTCTTCGGAGATACACTTTGAAGGACTCCGTAGTGCTTTTCTTATAAAGCTCTCCTCATGGACTTTATAGGCTTTAGATCGCCAGACCATGCAGCGAGCCTCATTTTGGTTCGGGAGTTCCTGCCTAGTTAGGTAGGCTAGGAATGGTTCCGCCCACGGGCGATAACCGCCATTATTTCATGAGCGGAGGGTGTTATCTCGGGCAGAGCTCCGTTGTGTCGAGTGTTCGCGTCAGCAGGCGGTTGGGTCCGGATTGTTATTCCGACTTCTTCCCATAGTACGGATGGCTTGAACACCCCAAAAGATATTGGGGACGGATCGCTTTTGCACCGACGCGCGTTAATATATCCGCCACCGTTGTTATCCCGGCTATATGATGAAATTCGAGCCCTTCAACTGCGGCCGACATTTTTAGGACTGCATTAGGTATGCTGCCATTTTCGGATCTTTGCATCAAAGTCTCCATTTATTTGAGATATTGCGAGGTTCAATCCCTCAGCACTCTAGGCGCTTGAATGCCCATGGAGACCGCCATCCGAGGTCGTGCGTATGGGCCTCGATTCGCTGCGTTGTTGGAGTCCGATACATTATCTCAAGGACGATTGACCGGTCCCGGGTTAGACGTCAGACGACGCCAGCCCAGTGCCGCCAACATTTTGCCGCCAAAGTGCATGATCCAATTGAGTATGCCATACTTTAGGGAGTTCGTCATCCATTCGCCACGGTCGCCAAGACTCGCGACTTGATAGCTCGCCGGCTTATAAGTTATGTCGAATGGAAGGAGCTCTATGGCCCATTTAGCAATCCGCCCGCCGCCGCCGGTTGTTTATAATGTCGTTAAGAGGTACTTCGGAGGCTACCATTATCGAACACTCTTGAAAGTAGTGTCGCAGCTTCCGGATGCCATGAACACCGCAGATGCTATCTTTTTGGCTGACTTAGGGCCTACTGTTGACGAGACGGAGGGCTTTGTCAACTTAGTCAATATGAATGATTCTAGCTCCAAAGGACCTAACGATGTCCATCCAACGCCATAGTGCTTCTTCAACCTCGTGGTCTTTGCTCCACCGCCTAAAGCAAATAGCCGGTCGTGTCGCAGGCTCCCCGCCTCTCGTGGGCCGGCTATGATGCCGCGAGGCCTCACCCCCTACTACTCCCACCGCTGGCCCAGGTATCCCTACTCACCCACCCCTGTTATTCTCATATGGCTAGCACCACGCCGCACCAACCAAAGGAACCCGTCAGATTTCCACATGGGCATCCATCGCCACTGCCTTCCCTTGGCCAGGCATCCCTTCCTAGGCTCATTCACCGCCTTTGGTGCTCTCGATGCAGGTGGTCAATGTGGTCAATCACCGACTTCCATCGGAAGAGTATCAGACGTGGAGAGGCCGATACCGGGTCCAAGGCCACAACCCGCTTTTGTGATTTGCCAAGTAAGTCGCTTGTCAGCCTGTTAATGCAAATCTTTCAAGACGAGGAGAGCTTCATTCGCTGGCCGAGAAAATGGCCTATCAAGAATGAGAAATGGGCTGTACATTTTAAAACACATCAAACCGCAATTAGTTTCAAATATCTTTTTTCATTTCTAGATTTTAAATTACATTAATTTTTTGCATGGAGAATTTGTTGATTTTATATTGATATACATTTATTTTTAAAATCAGTTTGAATGTGAGTCAAATTTCGATTAAAACAGTTCGACCGCACCAAATATGCAAAATTTCATATAATTTTTAACCGTACAATATGGGCTGTAATGCTAACAAAATAATATGGGCTCCAAAAACCTTAAGAATTAGCAATGTAAATTATTAGAAATAATGGTAGATGGGACGATGTCGCTTTCCATGATTTGAGGCTTTCCTAAAAAGGTTGACGACAGAGGATTGGATGTCCATCCAACCCGTCGTGCTTCATCAATCGATCTTCTGCTCCGTACCAAACAAGCACCGCGGACTGCTCGCTTCCTCCTCCCTCGCTGGGTCATGTTGCCGCACAGCCTCACCGCCCATCAGATTCCCATCGCTGGCCTAGCCATCCCTCTACTCACCACACCTGCTGTTATTCTCCGCGACGGCAGATGAACCACTAAACCTCGTGACAACTTCTCCGCTGGGAAACAACCGCCGAAGTCTTCCTCGCCTGTCGCTCCTTCCTAGGCTCTGCCGACGCCCACCGCCTGGTTCTTCTGCTGCCTGGTCAACGTGGTCAACGATCGACATGCATCCGGCGGACTTTACGCGGAGAGGCCGACAGCCGGGTCCACTCACACGCAAGGAAATGCCTTTACGCAAAATAATGATTCCTCCACCGACATCGTGGACCCACCGAAGGGCCTCCAGATTTCATTTAAAAAACGCATCACTACCGACAACTCGGACCCACCAGCTATATTCGACGCAAGGAAGTGCCTCTTATTACGCGACAAAAAGTGAATACTCCCTCGTTAGCTGGGACCCAAAGATAGTGGCAGTCGACTTAGGGCCTACTAAGTTGACGGGACGGAGGGCTTTGTCAACTTAGTCAATATGCACTATTCTAGCTCCAAAGGATCGACGATGTCCATCCAACGGTCAGAGTGCTTCTTCAACCTCCGGTCTTCTTGCTCCAATACCAAATCAGCGCCGGTCGTGCCAGGCTCCGCCCTATGGCCGGGTTTCACATGCAAGTGCGAGGCCTCGCCACCCTACTACTCCCACCGCTGGCCGTGCCATCCTCTACGACCCACACCCCGTTATTCTCAGCGGGCGACGCAGCCTCACACCGCAATGAACCGCTGAACCTCAGACTTTCACGCTGCGGCATCCATCGCCACGCCTTCCCCGCCCATGTCGCCCCTTCCTAGGCTCGCCATCGCCCACCACCCCGTGCTCGCGCGTGCTGTCAATGGTCAAGGAATGTCTTCCATCGACGTGGACTCCACGGAGAGGCCGACAGGGTCCACGGCCGCAGCGAGGAAGTGCTCCTTATTACGCCGCAAAATAATTATTCCTTCACCGACAATGGGACCACCGACGGTCCACGTGATTTCTTGAAAAAACGCTTCCTCGATCACCGACCCACCAGCTATCTTCGCACGCAAGGAAGTGGGTCCGCAAAAAACGACTACCGATCACCGGTACCCACCAGCTACATCTTCGCAGCAAGGAAGTGCTTGGTAGTCGGACCCACCGGTCGGGCGCACGAGGGTTGTCATTCGTCGCAACGCAGTACGACATACCGCGGTCGCAGCGCGCACGGTCGTAGTAGAGGCGCGACGTAGCATGTACACGCACGCATATAGGGTGCAAGAAAGAAAATACACATGTAACGCATATACGGCAGGTCTCAACGCCTACTCGCACATATGTGTTACGGCTGGGTGGAACGAAACAGCGCTGCCGTCAGTTCATGGGGAGCCAACCGCTGGGTCGGAACGGAAATGCGGTCATGTTCATCGGAGGGCTTGGACGGAAAAAGCGATGGAAACGAGGGCCCGCATCGCACAACGGAGGAACGGGCTTGGTTCGACCGCCACGCTCAAACGGGATCCCGCTGATCGGAGGGGCCCGCGATCAAGACAACAAGGAAACGGACCTCCCACGGTCAAACGGGTCCCGTTGATCGAGAGGGTGTGGCGCACCGCAAACGGAGGAAACGGACCTCCTACAATGTAAACGGGGTCCCGTTGATCGGGAGGTGTGGCATACCGCAAAAACGGAGGAACGAACCTCCTACGGTCAAACGGGGTCCCTGCTCGAGAGGTGTGGCGCATCACAAAACGGACACCAGGGATACTGTTCATCTCCACCGTCCGACCTCCTCCAGCTCCATGGGCTACCGTCAACCTCCTCCACCTCCACCCTCGCTCATCCAGCCTCCACCGCCGCTTACTCCACCGGCCATCGCTCAACCACCCTCCACGGGCACCCTCCACCGCCCACTGCTCATCCAGCCTCCACACCACGGGTCCTGCTCAACCACCCTCCACGGCCACCCCTCCACCGCCTCACTATTCATCCAGCCTCCACACCACGGGTCCTGTTCATCCAGAGGCAACGCCACCACTCACTGCTCATCCAACCCCCCACCCGCAATGCTCATCGCTCATCCAATTGATCGGCCATGTAGCGCAGAGCGGCGAATCGCCCATCGGGTTCAATTAACCATCGATGGATCGCCGGGTTCAGAACGCTGCGTCAGAGTGCAATCCCCTGTTCTCGCGAGCCCAACGCCGGTTCGCTTAGAGCCACAACCTCGCACGCGGTATGAGAAACGCGATCGCCGCCCCAACCTCCCACCGTAACCGCAACTCCCCAAATTTTCCTCCTCGCTTCTACCACGTTTTTCCGTCATGGACAGCCCAAAGAATGTCATGCAGCTGCGTTCGCCCGCCAGTGACGAAGCCCATTTTCTCACATGATTTTTGTCATAGAAGTAGGAGCCCACCACATCTATGATGATACCGGTTTTGTCACAATTATCGCCATAGAAGTGTCATATGACAGAAAAAATTTGTTCGCCCAAAATGTCACGGATGTGTCTTTTTTTGTAGTGCATTACTATCTCATCGTGTGTTCATATAAGGATTGCCATCAATGCAAGAGGCGAATACAGAGGTCGGGCGATGTTGGCAAAGTGATGACGGAAAATTTACACGCTCAAAGACGCCACGCCATCTAGGACGATTGCGATGCTTCGTGGGACTTGTTTCATCCGTTGCCATGCTACGGTAACGAGAATACAAACAGAATGCACAACCGTCTCCGCCGCTACCAATGTGGGCAACCAATGCTATTATATACCGCAACACATCAAGTTGTTAGCGGTGCTCGTTGTCGAACGAGAACGGACGGACACCGTTCCCTCTTCAAAACCGGTTACTATGTCCACCGTCTAACTCCATGCAAGTCCCGCACCTACACTATCAAAGATAGCATACGGTGCTCATGGCATCCGGAAGCTGCGACACTACTTTCAAGAGTGCTCGATAACAGAGTCTCCGGCACTCTTTAACGACATTATAAATAACCGCGACGGACGGGTCGGATTGCCAAATGGGCCATAGAGCTCCTTCCATTTGACATAACTTATAAGCCACGGCGAGCTGTCGCAGGTTTGGCCGATTTGTGGTCGAATGGACTGGAAGCCGAACTCCCTAAAGAGTACGCAAGATACTCCAATTGATCATGCACTTTGACGGCTCCAAATGTTGGCCGCCTGGGGCAAGGCCATCGTGATCGCCCCAACCGGGACACGTACCAATACGCCCTTCATATAATGTATACGGACTCCAATAACGCAGTCAATACGAGGCCCTTCGCACGCTCCGATGGCGCTTCCATGGGCATTCAATGCCTAGAGGTGCGCGATTCAAACCTCGCAATATCTCAAATAAACGGAGACTTTGATGCCAAAGATCCCAAAATGGCATACCGCAACGCGTCCTAAAATGTCAAGACGGTTCAAGGGCTCGATTTCATCATATAGCCCGGATAACAACCAAAGCGGCGGATATATTAGCACGCATCGGTGCAAAACGCGATGCCGCCCCGCCCAACATCTTTCCGGAATGGCTGTTCGCCATCCGACTATGGGTAGGGAGTCCCAAAGAATAACCCGGACCCAACCGCGACCGCCTAACGCCGAACACTTCGACACAATCGGAGGCTCGCCACCGAGATAACACCTCCACCCATAAATAATGGCAGTTATCGCCTGCGGACGAGCCATTCCTAGCCTACCTAACTCAGGCAGAACCCCTAAGACCAAAATGAGGCCCGCTATAGTACGGCGATCTAAAGCCTATAAAGTCCATGAGGAGAGCTTTATAAGAAAAGCACTACCGAGTCCGCCAAGGTGTATTCAAGAGTAAGGGCTAAACCTCCCGCTGAAATTCATGCCGACTGTGGGCACCACGCCGCAGCCCGGCCCTTGTAGGCAAGGCCTTCCAGACAGGATTTTATGGTCAATACCAAGGATGCGCATGATATAGTCCAACGATGCGTCATGCCGCCTTTTGCTAACTAAAGCCACATGCCACCAATCGCCTCAAAACTATAACCATCACCGCCGTCATGGTCCGGGGCTTGACATGTTGGACCCCTTAAGGAGGAAACCCACAAGCAAAAATACCTATTGGTCATGGTGGATAAATTCACCAAATGGATAGAGGCCTGCTCGTAAAACGCCAATCCGACCGATGATAGACTTCATATCAGGGTAGTGCACCCTAGTGTCCCCCACGATTATCACCGATAACGCACCAACTTCACGGCCGATGAGGTCAAATTATGGTGCAAAAACATGAGCATCAAGCTTCGATTATGCCTTAGTCTATCACCCTCAAACCAATGGCCAAGTCGAACGAGCAAATGGTCTAATCATGAGCGCATTAAACCTGCATTAGTGCGGTCCCTAGGAATCTAACACGACCGGGTTGAGGAGCTCGACCAGACTGGGCTGCGGACCACTGAATCGACACGGATTCACACCATTCTTTATGGTGTACGGGCGCAGAGGCTCTCGTTCATGGACATAATACATGACTCACTCCTGCGGCGCATGTACAAGAAAGAGAAGCCGAGCTCGATCGGTGACAGTTTGGACGCATTGGAGGAGCGCGACGGCAAAGGCTCGCTCCGCATTTTATCAACAAGAGGCTCAAGATATCAAAGCAGTAAAGTACGGGCCAAAGCTTAACGCTGGCAAACTAGTTCTACGCCTCACGGACAAGAAAAAGGACAAACTCAAGCCCAAATGGGAAGGTCCTTCATCATCGACCAGGTCCTGACCGCGGAGCATACCGCCTCGGAAGCGCATTGGACACGATCGAGCCGAACCCATGGAACGAGCCCGCTCACTTAAGATTCTACGCCTAAGTGCCGGAGTCCAAGTTCGCCCATCTTCCGGCCCACATTTTTTATTTTTGCTATCTTTTTTCTTTCCTCCTTCCTTTTGCAGCCTCTAGAGGCTTGTTTGCATTTTGTTTGCATATTTGACGCGCTGTACGCCATTATACCAGGCTTCTTTACCGAAGTTAATTTTATATGGCTTTATGCCCAACACATGTAAAACTTCCAAGATGTACCTTTTATTCACCATTATATGGATCGACATGACTTAAGTTTTGCCGCTGGTTGTCGCTCATGTGCTTACCTCACGCTCCCATTGTTCGGCTAGGTGGTAAAGGGAGCACTCGCGATTGTTAATGGCTTGTCACCGGATGTGTACCTCTCGATCGGGTGAAGCCAAAGCTAACGCTTTAACGGAATATTCGGCCTGAACTGAAAGATGATTTTTAAACTATTTAGCCATCTGCCCTGAGATGATTTTCGCTTTAGCAGCTTTGACATGCACTTTAGGCATGCATCCCAAAGGAAAGGAGCCCTTAACTAACTATTCTCCTGGAAGATGTTTTTACTATCCATGTAATATAACATAACTAGTTGGGCACTTGTCCGATACATCACGACCCTCACGGCTTGTCTCCATGCATACCACGGTTCTTATATAACCACGGTTATTCGACACACTGACTATTGGGTCCTCGAGGTCGGGCTTAAAAGGTCCGCGACAAACGATCTATAATCCGCTAGAAGACATTTTCATGTCATATTTATTTACAAAGTCAACTTGACTCATTGTATTCTCCTCAATGCCATCTAAGAGGCTATCTAATTTACAATCTTGTCAGAATACTTATGCCAATTCTACTTGGCCACACCGAAGCCATAGGATCTCCTTCCCATCAGCCCCACAGTCCAACCTCGCCATGTGGTTTAGGTCGGCACTTCGTACCGCTGCTTCACCATGGCCCAGCCTCCCCGCACCTTAACGGCAAACCGACATCTTCCATAGTCGGAAGCACCGCATGCTCCTTGAAGTCAGCCCGCCAGCCTTCCAATGCCTTCGTGAGATAGATGGCCACAAGGTCTGCCGACGCTTTCATCACCGCCAACTGCTCGTGTACGCTCGAAGAAGATCACCAAGAATCATCTCTCTTCGTGATCACCTGTGAGCAAACCTAGATAGATGGTTATGTTACGCCTTCCTCGCCGAATCTGCTTCAAAGTTCGCTCAAGCACTTATCGAAAATGCCGCTACCGGTTGGCCGATTCTCCTTTACTGAGTCGCATAACTGTACTAACATCCTTAGTTCTCACCCAGCTGGGTGTTGGGCATCTGAGGTTATTTTCTCCCTGCCGCGACCTCAGCTGATCTAGTCCGCCATCCGCATGCCGACGATACACCCAGACTTTAAACTATTTATCTTTTGAAACATATGTTACGAGGGGGTCTCTGTGGTCTCTCGTTATGCTAGTGCGGCCTCAAGTTGGGCCTTGCATTCTTCAAGCCCCGGACACGGTATTCTTTTTCAGAAGATCTCAAGATAATAAATGATCCTAAATCGTTATTCTAACTATTTTAAGTCTCGGCTACCGCATATATAATCACAAATTTTCACCAGATGTCCTTTACATATCGCTCGTGGCATCTGCTAGACCATCTTGAGCGGCACGAGGTGCGATCTCCTAATCAAGGCATTCAAGGCCTCTGGGAGAAACACGCCACAAAGAACTGTCCGCGGTGCTCTATGATTCATGGCGCCCACCTCGGAGTTGGTGGCGACAATTTGTCGGCATCCTCTGTCGGAGGAGCATCCGACGCACGCCCTGCTTCGCCAATTTCTCCGGAACCGCTTTGAAGCCTGGCTGAAGGTTCGATTGGCAGCCCGACTCGGGCCCCAAGTGCTCTTTTCCCGAAGAGCGCCGCTTAGTACGCTTCCAGAATCCATCCTAGGAACATGGTGACACACCGCACCGCTATGTGGAGTTTCGATCCTGACCGCACTTTTTAGCATGCGGGCCAGACGCCTTTGTTGGCAAGTCATGGGGTTTTCTTCAAGGTCCCCCAAACACCATTGGTATACGGTGATCAAAAATATGCATGGTGGGTCATTATCAGATTTTGGGACCTCGGTCTCGCCATTCGCGAGGTGGAAGTATTCCGGTAATCGCCCCACGGCAACCAAAGCATTGTCGATAAGTTGGTAGAACACCGTCCGATCACCACCTTTATATCCGAATCCTTCGAGGTCGGATCGAGGACCGCTCCGGATCTTCGGTTGTGGGGCGGGCTGTATCTTCCGATAGTCCGGCGCATTCTGCTAAACCTTGAAATGAGATATTTAACCATGGAACATGGATCGACAAGACACAAAGATGTTTGCTTACCCAGCTTCGAGGATTATTCAAGAAAACCTTGTGGATCGACGCGAGGAAATCCTCCTCCTCCCTTTATACATATAGCGATAAGATCTTCACCATTGATGACCGACCCCCTTATGTGCCATGGCGGGTGGCATCGCCCTCCCCGCTGAAGTCCCACATGGGTGGCCCTTTATATTGATGCACAGACTTCATAATGCAGATTGCCATGACTCCAATCATGGTTAATCCAAAGAGCCAAGAATCTTATTCGCCTCATCAAATAGAGGACGCCCTGGTCATCTTCCTCGGAGCTTCGAGGCGCCCAACTTAGGCGCTTCTTCAGAGGAGCATTGCTGAACTGAAGGCCGATCCCAGATCCCAAATGGACGCCCTCCATATAAAACCATTCCAAGGCCAGTCTTCAGACGCTTTGGGGTTCCGGATAGGTATCCGTCCCGGCGATGCACTATAGCTCGGCTCGCACTGATATATTGACTCATGAGAAGGGGGTACTAGGCAGAATTCTTCCACAGCCCGAATGAGCCTCGGGCCAAGAACAGCTCGCAGAGGGCCATGAAGCCCGAATGTGCAAATGGAGGCAAGGAAGGTGGTGCAACTTGAGGCCGAGAACTCAAGAGCCCCTGAGAAACGATGGATTGAACCGAGTCCTTACTAGGTAAGAGATGAAGCATACCCGCCTCCTTTAGAGGGATCGGGACATCCGCTTGCTCGCCTGTAGGTGGCGAAGTCCGCTTGAACTGAACCATGAAGGCCGGGGAAGAAATCCTGCGGGTTTGAGAATTAGCTCGCTTATGCGGACTGAGCATCTCCCGCCTTCTGTGCTGAGGGCTGGAGGCAGGGAGGAGCCGATCGACTATCCATGATGGAATGGGCTTTGCCGTGGGCGCCCGATGAAAGCTCGCAAAGGAGGATGATGTGACTCAGATCTAGATCCTCGCCTTTATAAGCAGCTCATTTATGTAGCTAGGTAATTGTAAAATACTCCTGGCCTTTCTCAGATTCATTCAAACACGTGGAAGATGGCAATTATTGGGCGAGAAGCCAAGGAGCGCAACATTTATCGTGGGTTTCTGACACTATTCGACTGTATATGGAATTTGAAGAACCCGCCGCAATGCCAAGACAATCAACGCCACCGACTCATCATCAGCCCTGGTTCGGGGCTACCGAGGGAGTCCTTGATTAGGGGGTGTCCGATAGCCAACTATCACCGCTGGCTTCCACTCGACTATGAAGATACAGATTGAAGACTTCATTCCGCCGTCCAAATGGGACTTTCTTGGCGGAAGGCAAGCTGGCGATACGAATATGTAGATCTCCTACCATTGTAACCAATTGTAACCCTAACTCTATCCGTGTCTATATAAACCGAGGTTTAGTCCTGAGGACGACAACAATCATACCATAGTCTAGCTTCTAGGGTTTAGCCTCACGATCTCGTGGTAGATCTACTTGTACTACCCATATCATCAATATTAATCAAGGTGAGTAGGGTATTACCCATCAAGAGGGCCAACTCCTGGGTAAAACATCGTGTCCCTTGTCTCCCGTTACCATCCGCCTAGACGCACGCTTCGACCCTGACCAGATCCGCCGTTTGGATAATCGACAGCCACCATTCTCATATGGAGCTCGCAGAATGATGAACTCTTTGCCCTTCGATGTGGTGGTGAAGAAAAGAACTATTTCCTCCGCAGGGTCGGGCTCCAGATGCTTTAACGGATAAAACAATTTGTCGGGGACCCAACAACATTCTCAAAGGACGCAGGTTAATCGAAAATGAACTTTCATTTCACACATCCTCATACCGCTATATCTGTTTTAACGACTTGATGAAATTCATCCGATGAAATTGATATCATATTCTTCACCGATGAAGTATATGAGATCATAAGTTGCACTAATTCATCTCAGATGATCAACCCAAAGCAAATGTGTGGGTCCTCATAGTGGATGCACAAATCACATGACTGGGTGACAAGATCTATTGATGGATGCCCCTTATCACCGCCACATCTCAAGCATATCATCTTGCCGACAAAGGCAAAAGTCGTATTGGGTCTTGTAAGGTCGTGTCAAACCGCGGATCTCTCGGTAGGGGGTCCAATCGCAATGCCTAGGCGGATGATAATGGGAGACAAGGACACGATGTTTACTAAGGTTCGGCCCTCTCGATGGAGGTAATACCTTACTCCTGCTTGATTAATATTGATGATATGGGTATACAAGAGTAGATCTACCACGAGATCAGAGGCTAAACCCTAGAAGCTAGCCTATGGTATGATTGTTGTCTGTCCCACGGACTAAAACCCTCCGGCTTATATAGACACCGATAGGTTAGGCATGAGTCGGTTACAATGGTAGGAGATCTATATCCAGATCGCCAAGCTTGCCTTCCACGCCAAGGAAAGTCCCATCCCGACATGGGACGAAGTCTTCAATCTTGTATCTTCATAGTCCGTGAGTGCGCTAACGGTGATAGTTCGCTATCCGACACCCCTAATCCGACTCCTCAAGAGTCTCAAACCGCTTCAATGACGATGAGTCCGGCGCTGATTGTCTTCGCATTATGAAGGGTTCTTATCCAAATTCCATATACATGTCGAATAGTGTCCGCTTCGATAAATGCTGCGCCCTTGGCTTCTACGCCCAATAATTGCCATCTTCCATGTGTTTGAATGAATGCGAAAGGCCAGGTATTTTTACACTTACCCCTAGCTGGGCAAAATGAGCTGCCTATAAAGGGCGAGGATCTAGATCTGAGTCACACCATACCCTTTCATGAAGCTTTCATCTGAGCGCCCGACCAAAGCCCATTCCATCATGAATAACGACGCAGCTCCTTCAAGGCCTCCCGCCCTCACCGAAATTGGGAGAGATGCTCACCCCAGATAGTAGCTAGTTATACTCCAAGCCAGGGATTCTTCCCTGCCTTCATGGTTCCGGCTCGAAGTGACTCCACCTACAAGGGCGGAAGCAGAGGAGAGTGTCCCATCCTCCAAATGAGAGAGCGTGTGCTTCATCTCCTATCTAGTAATAGGACTCGGATTTAATCCATCCGCTTCTCCGGCTCTTTGGAGTTCTACGGCCTCCAGTTGCACCACCTTACGCCTGCCTCCATTCTGCACATTGCGGCTTCGTGGCCTCGCGAGCTGTTCTTGGGCGCCGAGGCTCATTTCGGCTGTGTAAGAGGTTATTCTCCTAGTACCGCTGTCACGAGGGGTCAATATATCAAGTGGGCGGAGCCGAGCTATGGCGATCGCCGGACCGGATACCTATCCGAACTCCAAAGAAGGCCCCAAGACTGGCCATCGGAATGGTTTTATATGGAGGACGCCCCGCTGCCGGATCCTTTTTGGATCGGCCTTCCGGAGTTCAGCAATGCTCCTCCAAGAAGCGCTTTAAGCCGCGCCTCGCTCCCCGAGGGAAGATGACAGGATGTCCTCTATTTGATGAGCCGAATAAGGTTACTAGCTCATGCCGGATTAACCATGATCGGAGTCATGGCAATCTGCATTATGAGGTGCAGCCGCCCAATATAGGGGCCACCCATGTGGGACTTCAACGGGAGGACGATGCCACCGCCATGGCCAGAAGGGCCGGGACCGGTCACCGAACTGGTGAAGATCTTGTCTATGTATAAAGGGAGGAGGAAGATTTCGCCACAATCCACTCAAATAGTTTTCTTCAATAACTTTGAAGCCGGGTAAGCAAACATCTTTGTGACCTGTCCGATCCATGTTCCTGGTTAAATATCTCATTTCATGGTTCAAGCCAAGAATCGCCGACTGTGGAGAAGATACACCCGCCTCCACAACCCGAGGGTCCGAACGGTCCTCGATCCGACCAAGAGGATCCAGATATAAAGGTGGAGTTGATCGACGGGTGTTCTACCAACTAAGCATCGATAATGCTTTGGTTGCCATCACACCGACACCCCGAATACTTCCAAATTCACTGTAATCGGAGACCGAGGTCCCAAACCCTGATAATGACCCATCCATGCTTATTTCTTGATCACCAGATCTGTTGCTTCGCAGGGGTACCTTAGGTGAGGTTTATGCTCATGTACAGCCAACAAGGTGCAGTAGGCCCAAGAGTAAAAAGAAGTGCGGTCCGGATCGAAACTCCGCCGCAACGGTATGGCGTGGTTCCATTCTCGTGATTGATTCTGGAAGGCGATTAACGCTGGTGCTCTTTTCAGAAAAGAGCGCCGCCGACTGAACTGAGGGTTGCTAATCGAACCTTCACCGCCAGGCTTCAAAGCCGGTCCGGAGGCTGAGGCGAAGCACAGACGCGCCGGATGCCTCCGGCAGAGGATGCCAACAGATTGTCCGCCACCAACTCCGAGGTGGAGAGCGCCATGAATCATAGGCCACCGACAGTTTTGTAGACGCGTTTCTCCCAAGAGGCCTTGAATGCCTTGATTCGGGAGATGCGCACTGCGTTGCTCAAGATGGTCTAGCCACGCCACGGAGCAGATGTAAAGGACATACGTAAGGGAGAAAAATTTGATGCTTATATATGCCAAGAGCCCCTAGACTTAAAATAGTTAGAATAACTGATTTAAGGATCATTTGTTGCGCAGGATCTTACGTAAAAGAATACCCGACCGCCTGTCAGAGCTTGAAGAATGCAAGGGCCAACTTGAGGTCAAGATTATCCGCAATGTGGGGAGCCACAGAGACCCCCTCTCGTAACATATGTTTCAAAAGATAAATAGTTTATGAAGTGCGAAGCGGTGTGTAAATCTGACAAAAATATTGTGATGGCGCCGGACTAGATCCTGGACAGTCAAAAACTCTTACGCCAGCTAAAAGTCGGGCGAGAGCGCGGGTTACGAGGGTGCAGCAGGAGAAAAATAACCTCCAAGATGCTGAATACCCAACTGGGCGAGGAACTAAAGGATGTTCGTGCTCAGTTGTCTGACTCCGTAAGGAGAATCGACTTGCTTCGGCGCCGGCATTTTCAAGAAGTGCTTGAAAGAACTTTGAAAGAGTTTGGGCGAGGAAGGCGACTCAACATAAACATGTATGTAGGTTTGCCACACGTCGTCCTCAAGAGGAGATGCCCAGTTCTTCGGGTGATCTTCTTCCGAATCGCTGCTACCGCATTTAACGAAGTTCGACAGTGATGAAAGGCGCTGCCAGGCCTTGTGGCTATCTATCTCCCCGCCTCAAGGCATTGGAGAGCGGGCGGAGCGGCTTCAAGGAGCACGGGCGCGCTCCGGACTATGGAAGATATCGGCCTGTCAGGCAGGCGCCAGGAGGCTCGGGCCATGGTGAAGACGCGTACACGGTTGCTGACCCAAACCACATGGCCGAGGTCTAACCTGTGGGGCCCGAAGGGAAGGAGATCCTTGTAAGATTAGTGTAGCCAAGTAGAATTGGCCGCCAAGTATTCTCAGCAAGATTGTAAATTAGATAGCCTCGTTAGATGGCATTGAGGAGGAATACAATGAGTCAAGTTGACTTTGTAAATAAATATGACATGAAAAATGTCTTCTGATTGGATAGATCGCTTGTCATAGCGGACTTGCTCGTCAACTCGTGACCCAATAGTCCCGAGTGTGTCCGAATACCTTCATGGTTATATAAGAACCGGGTATGCATGGAGACAAGGCATAGGGGTCATTAGTGCTGTATCGCATAAGTGCCCAACTAGTTATGTTATATTACATGGATAGTAAGAAACATCTTCCAGGGAGAATAGTTCCGTAAGGGTTCCTTTTCACGGGATGCATGCCCTAAAGTGCATGTCAAAGCTGCTATGAAAGCGTAGAAAATCATCTGGGGCAGATGGGTAAATAGTTTAAAAATCATCTTTTAGTTCACCAATCTAATATTCCCTTAAGAACGCTTAGCTTTCTTCTTCACCCAAATTGAGGTACACATCCGGGTGACCCAGCAAGTAATAATTGCAGAGGTGCTCCTTTACCACCTAGCCGAACAATCGGGAACGTAGGGGTAAGCATTGTGAGCCAGTGCAACCCAACCTTGGCCAAAACTTAAGTCATATCGATGCATATAATGGTGAATAAAGGTACATGCAGAAGTTTAATCAAAGTGTTGGGCATGAAGCTGTGATAAATAAGCTTCCGTAAAGAAGCCCCTGTGGTATAATGAGCTGACAACAGCGATCAAATATGTGCTAACAAAGCGCAAACGAGCCTCTAGAGGCTGCAAAAAGACGGAGGAGGAAGGAGAGAAATAAAAGACAACAAAATAAAAGATGTGATCGGAGGAAGGAGACTAACTTGGAGTCCGCACTTAGGCGTAGAATCTTTGTAGACGGGCTGCATTCCATGGGTTTGGCTCGAGTCGGTTGTCCGACGCGTTTCGCAGACGGTATGCTCCACCGGTTAGGACCTGGTCGATGATGAAGGGACCTTCCCATTTGGGCTTGAGTTTGTCCTTTTTCTTGTCCGGCACAGAGAACTATTTCGCCAACGTTGTAAGTTTTGGCCGTGCATTTCCCCGCTTTGATATCTTCGAGCTCGCTATTGATAAAATGCGGAACGAGCCTTTGCCACGCCGCCTCCTCCTCCAATGCGTCCAAACTGTCTCCGCCGACGAGCTCGAGCTCGGCTTTCTTCATGCATATGCGCACGCGAGGTGAGTCATGTATTATGTCGCAGGCAGGATTGCCTCGTGGCCGCATACCATAAAGAATGGTGTGAATCCGGTAGTACGATTCGCGTGGTCCGTAGCTCCCCAGAGTACGTAGTCGAAGCTCCTCAACCCAAAGGCGTGTTAGATTCCTTAAGGGACCGCACTAGTCTGGGCTTAATGCCGCCATGATTAGACCGCTTGCTTCGCTCGATTTGGCCGCTGGTTTGAGGGTGATAGACCGAGGTGTAATCGAGCTTGATGCCCATGTTTTTGCATTCATAATTTGACCTCGCCGGCCGTGAAATTGGTGCCGTATCATGATGATACCGTGGGGACACCGTAATGTGCTGCACTACACCGATATGAAGTCTATCACCGGTCCGGATTCGGCCGCTTTTAATGTGCTTGGCCTCTATCCATTTGGTTAATTTATCAACCATGACCAATAGGTATTTTTGCTTGTGGTTCCTCCCTTAAGGGGTCCAACCATGTCAAGCCCCTGCATCGCGAACGCCGTGTGATGGGTATAGTCTTTAGGGCAGTGGGTGGCATGTGGCTTTGTTAGCAAAAGCTGGCAACCGACGATCGTTGGACTAAATCCTCACAAGATCTGCCCGGCCGTCCTACCAATAAAATCTCAGTAATGGAAGGCCTTGTTTGCCAAGGGGTCGGCTGCGTGCGGTGCCCACCCAATCCGCATGAATTTCAGCAAGGTGGTTTCGCCTTCCTCTTCTGAGATACACTTTGAAGGACTCGGTAGTGCTTTTCTTATAAAGCTCTCCTCATGGATATTATAGGCTTTAGATCGCCAGATTAACGCAGCCGAGCCTCATTTTGGTCTTCGGGAGTTCCCGCCTAGTTAAGTAGGCTAGGAATGGTTCTGCACCACGGGCGATAACCGCCATTATCTCATGAGCGGAGGGTGTTATCTGGGGCAGAGCCTCCGGTTGTGTCGATCACTGTGGCCGTCAGCAAAGGCGGTTGGGTCCGGATTGTTATTGCCGGACTCCTTCCCATAGTACGGATGGCTTGAACAGCTGCCCAAAAGATATTGGGTGGGACGGTATCGCGCTTTGCACCGGCGCGTTAATATATCCGCCTACTCGTTGTTATCTCCGGCTATATGATGAAATTCGAGCCCTTCAACCGCGCTTGACATTTTTAGGACCGCATTGCGGTATGCTGCCATTTTCGGATCTTTGGCATCAAAGTCTCCATTTATTTGAGATATTGCGAGGTTCGAACTCGCGCACCTCTAGGCGTTGAATGCCCATGGAGACCGCGCATCCGGAGGTCGTGCGTATGGGCGTCAGATTAGGCTGCGTTGTTGGAGTCTCGATACATTATCCAAGGACGTATTGGACTGTATCCCGGGTTGGGGATGTCGACGACGCCAAGACCTGAGCCGCCAACATTTTGGAGCCGCAAAGTGCATGATCCAATTGAGTATGCGCCATCTTTAGGGAGTTCAAGCTTCAGTCCATTCGCCAACGAAGTCGGCCAAGACTCGCGACTTGATAGCTCGCCGTGGCTTATAAGTTATGTCGAATGGAAGGAGCTCTATGGCCCATTTGGCAATCCGCCCCGCCGCCAGGTTATTTATAATGTCGTTAAGAGGTACTTCGATACCATTTCAGCACTCTTGAAAGTAGTGTCGCAGCTTCCGGATGCTATGAACACCGCAGATGCTATCTTTTGATAGTGTGGGTACTGGACTTGTATGGAGTTAGGATGGACACATAGTAAACCGGTTTGAAGAGGGAACCGTGTCCGCCCGCTCGCTCGACAACGAGCACCGCTAACGCACTTGATGTGTTGCGCGATATATAATAGCATTGGTTCGCCCACATTGGGCGCCGCCAGGACCGGATTTGTTGCCAAGATGGCTTTTATTTCTTCGAAGTCCGCCGTGGCATCCGCCCATTCAAGAGTTCTGCGCGAGAGGCGGTAAAGGGTAATGCTTTTCTCCCAAACGGGAAATAAAGCGGCTTAGAGCCGCCACGCATCCCGGCCAATTTTGTATTTGTTTGAGGTCTTTGAATATCCAATTGTGACAGAGCTCGGATCTTGGCTGGGTTTGTTTCAATTCCTCTACCGACACAATGAAGCCCAAGAGCTTTCCTGCCGGAACGCCAAGACGATTTTTCCGGATTGAGCTTGATGTCATATTTTCAAGATTGTCGAATGTGAGCCTCAAGTCGCCTACTAGAGTTTCGACGGCTTGGTTTTGACGACCACGCCATCTACATATGCTTCCACCGCTTTTGCCGATCCGGTTTGCTACATGTCCGAATCATGCGCCGATATGTTGCGCCGGCGCTTTTTGAGCCCAAAGGGCATTGTGTTGAAGCGAACGGGCCGATGGAGTGATGAATGTGTTGCAGCTTGGTCTGGCTCCGCCATCTTGATTTGGTGGTAGCCGAGTACGCTACGAGGAAGCACAATGAGTCGTGGTCCTCGCAGAAGGCCAATAATTTGATCAATTCGAGGAGGGAAGGGATCCTTGGGCAAGCCTTTTAAGGTCTTTAAAGTCAACACATAGGCGCCAGATTTATCTTTTCTTGGTACCATCACCAGGTTTGCTAGCCAGTCCGGATGTTTTATATCTCCGATGAATCTGCTTCCAAAAGTTTGGCTAGCTCTTCCCATGGCCTCGCCTTTTGTGTTCGAAAAGGCCAAGAGCCTGCTTGACCGGCTTGAACTTTTAGGATATTTAGGCTGTGCTCGCCACCGATGTGGGATTCCGCATGTCTCAAGGGTGCGTGCAAAGATGTCCCAGCTTTTCTTGAGAAATTCTCGTAGTGTGGCGCCTACATTAGGGTTTAATTGTGCCCCAATGGAGGCCGCCTTTGCAGGGTCCATTGGGTGGACTTGGAATTTGACTATTTCATCCGCTGGTTTAAAAGAGGTGGACTTGGATCTTTTATCAAGTATCACATCGTCCCTCGTTCACCGTGGAGCGATCGGGTGAGTTCGGTCCGCAGGGCTTTGATAGTGCCTCGAGGGCTAGGCGCTGTCTTGTTTTCCGCGGAGTGCTATGTTCGGATCACTAGCGAGAGTGATGATTCCGTTAGGTCCGGCATTTTAAGCTTCATGTACCCATAATGGGGTATAGCTTGAAAAATTGTGAATGCCTCTCGTCCCTAATAAAGCATGATATCCGCTGCTGAACGGGCCACTTGAAATGTGCCTCCTCGACCTGTAATTGTCCCATGAGCACTAACACTACGCCCAAGCAGATTTTCTTGTGCAGCATGCTTCCCGCTAGGGATTATTCCTCTAAAGGTTGTCCGCTTCGCTCAATGCGGTTCCAGCCTATTTCCATTTTTCGAGGGTTTCTCATAGATGAGGTTTAGTCCGCCGCCATCCATGAGTACCTTAGTAAGGCGAAAGTCGCCCACTATCGGACCGAGGACCAATGCGGCTGGTGCTCGGTTGTTCGAATTTAGGTTCGCACGGCATTAAAGTAATAGCCGGTCACCCATGGATTTATTGTTGCTACTTGGTAGACTTCGCAAGGTTATGGAGTGTTCGCTGCATGTTATTTGATGCGAAGTCTCAAGACGCAACACTGATCGGTGTTGTTGGGCTGGGATTCTAAAGCTAGAAGCTCCTCGCCACTTTTGGCCACCTCCGTAGTATCCAACATGCTCAAGGCTATGAGTTGGAGTGGCCTCTGTGCTATGAATTTTTAGGGTCCCATTAGCCAACCCTCCAAGCGGTTCCATCCTTCTCTAGCCTTTATCCCTGCCCATAACCAGGAGTAATCTGCCCAAAGAATGATGTACGCTCATGGGTTCTGCCAATTGATAGAGATAGCTAATGTTAGGGTGGGTGGGTGGAACTAGATCCGGAACCCCGCCCAATTTAGGACTCGGCCGATAAGTTTCCGAACTCTAAGTTTGATTTGAGTGTTATCCAATGAGTCCAACCCGCACCGACTTTTAAGTTCGTGGCTTGATCGACATCCGCCCCTCAGAGGAATCCGCATGAGGGATCGGAACCGGACGTAGCTAGTCCTTAAGATAGAAGAAGAATTGCCGCATGCTCCTCTATCACAAAGCAACATGATGGGTAGCCCGGGAGAGTTGATCTCTCAATTGGTTTTAGGGCCGATCCGTCGTAGTCCTGTGGTGACTCTGGGCGATGCGATCCAAGAGCTCGCTATGGAGGAGAGCTCGATCGATCTAACTGCTCGCAAGTTCAACTAACATGGAGATTGGTTTCGATGACTCGAGAGGTCACGCATGCCGGCCGAACTAGCGGTCATGAGAAAACCGCCAGCGAAGAGTCTCACCAAGGCCAAGGCTTCTTTGGATAGTATCGCCTTTAAAGACGAGATGAGGCATCCTACCGATGGCGACAGACAAAGGAACTCTCAATGAAAGCACCAATGTCGTGTCAAACCGCGGATCTCGGTAGGGGGTCCCGAATCGTAGGCCTAGGCGGATGGTCACAGGAGACAAGGGACACGATGTTTTACCTGGTTCGGCCCTCTCGATGGAGGTAATACCCTACCCCGCTTGATTAATATTGATGATATGGGTAGTACAAGAGTAGATCTACCACGAGATCAAGAGAGGCTAAACCCAGAAGCTAGCCTATGGTATGATTGTTGTCCGCCCCACGGACTAAAACCTCCGTTTATATAGACACCGGATAGGTTAGGGTTACACGAGTCGGTTACAATGGTAGGAGATCTACATATCCAGACGCCAAGCTTGCCTTCCACGCCAAGGAAAGTCCCATCCTGACACGGGACTAAGTCTTCAATCTTGTATCTTCATAGTCCAGAGTCCGCCAACGGTGATAGTTCGCTATCCGACACCCCCTAATCCGGACTCCTCAAGAAGGTTGCGATTCTATGACATACACATGGACAAAGTCATGCTTGTTGAGTCCTTAGGATACAACCTCATGTCAGCCTCAATGCTTTGCTGATCTTGATATGGTTGTTGTCTTTGGCAAGTATCGTTGGTGTTGTGATCATGGAAGTCGACAATTCCAAAGTCTTCTCGGGCTTTAGGAGAGGAGACTTGTATATTGTTGATTTCTCTACAGGACCATAAACCAGCCGTGGTGTCTACTTGCAAAAGCTTCGTAGGCTGGCTAATAGCATCGACGACTTGGTCACGCAGGCATGAGGAATTTGCACATGTATGGAAGAAGAAGCATGTCATTGGCATTGAGAATGTCAAATTTCAAGGATCACTTCAGTGTGCCCGTGAAGGAAAATGACCAAGGCCAAGCATCCAAATAAGACTATCATGACCACTTCTCGCCCATTCTAATTGCTTCACATGGACCTCTTTGTCCTAATCATTATTCAGCAATACTAATGATGCATCTCTATATGGCTTTGTTATTGTTGATGATTACTCTGCTACACATGGGTACACATTGTCACCGACAAACATGAAGTGCAGGAAGGCTTCAAACGATTTTCCTCGAGGGATTCAACCAACTTTGGTGTGAAGATAAGGCACATCAGAGTGACAATGGAACTGGAGTTCAAGAATTCGGTCTTGATGACTATCTTGATGAACTTGTATTACTTTATGAGTTATTCCGCTTCCTTATACTCCTCAGCCTAAATGGCTGTGAGAAGCCAAGAATGTAACTCTTGTTGAGATGGATCACACTATGCTTGATGAATACAAAACGCCTCGGCTGCTTTTGGATTGATGCAATTGATACCGCTGGCCACATCATCAACAGAGTATATCTTCACAAATTCTTCAAGAAGACTTCCTATGAACTCCTCACCGACAAGAAACCAAATGTGAGTTATTTTCAAAGTTTTCGGTGCTAAATGCTGGATTAGAGATCCTCATCACAATGCTAAATTTGCAATCGAAAGCACATGAAGGTTTTATGCTTGGTTATGGAAAGGACTCAAGACACCTATAGAGTCTTCAACAATGTTCTTACAAGATTGTTGGAACTGAGATGTGTGGTTCAATGAAACTAATGGGTCGCAAAGAGAGCACCTACCTTCCGTGATAGATGAACCAGCACCTGAGGAATCTATCAAGCTCAAGGCAACCGAGGATGTCATTCTCCATCAAGAATCTACTCAAGAATTCATTCCCCGAACGCGAAGAACGTCGAGCCGATGCACTCAAGATAATGTCAAGAAAATGGTGTCAAGAAAAATGCCGATCAAATTCCTCGATTTACAACCAGCTCATCCTCGATTGCAAAAAGAAGTGGAAGTTGACAGGATCATCGGCGACATTGAAGCACCAGTGTCCTCTCACACGCCAAAAGCTTCACATTTATCTAACTTTTGTGGGCACTATGCTTTGTTCTCTATCACGAGCCCACTAAGGTAGATGAAGATTTCGAGCTCGAGTGGATTCAGGCCATGCAAGAAGAATTACATCAGTTCGAGCTCAACAATGTCTGGGAACTGGTCAAACGCCCCAGCATCCTCGCAAGCATAATATCATTGGCACAAAGTGGATCTACCGCTAACAAGCAAGATGAAATGGCCTTGTGGTGAGGAATAAGGTACCACTCTGTAGCTCAAGGCTACACAGAGGTCAAGGAATTGATTTTGATGAAACTTTTGCAATTGTTGCTAGACTTGAGGCTATTCAGATATTACTTACTTATGCTAACCATCATAATATCACTTTATATCAAATGGATGTGAAAAGTGCATTCCTCAATGGTAAGCTTGAGGAAGAAGTATATGTTGCTCAACCCTGTGTTTTGAAGATCCAAAGAATCCCGACAAAGTCTTCAGACTCAACAAGGCCTCTATGGCTCACAAGAAGGCCCCCCGGGCGGCAGGTATGATACGTTGAAGGAATTCTTCGTGAAGAATGGCTTCACACACCAAGCTCCACTCAACTCTACCTTCTTTACTAAATCTGATGATAATTAACTGTTTGTGTGCCAAATATACGTTGATGATATTATTCTTTCAGCTGTACCGACCAACGTTATAGTGATGAATTTGTTTATAATGAGTGAAGAATATCAAATGCCTATGATGGAGAGTTGAAATTCTTCTAGGTCTTCAAATTCACAACAACACAATGGCATATTCATATCTCAGAGAAACACCTCAAGGATGTTCTTCGAGGAAATTTACATGCAAGATTGCAAAGGCGCTTAAATTCCTATGCCCACAAAATGGCCACCTATGCAATCGATGAAAATGGTATTGACTTTGATCACAAGGTATACCGCTTCCCATGATTGGTTCTTTATTGTACTTATATGCATCTAGGCCAGATATAATGCTTAGTGTTTGCATGTGTGCCCATTTCAAGCTACAACCGAAGGAATCACAACATAATGTCATGGAAGCATATTCTTCGACATCTAGCTCACACACCAACACTCAGGATTATGGTACCCCAAGGGCCTCACTACTTTTGATCTCATTGGATATTCTCGACCTGGCTATGCTGGTGATCGGTGGACCGCAAGTCAACATTTGGTACTTTGTCATTTCCTGGACGATCTTTGGTCTGTTGGTCCTCGAAGAAACAGTATAACCCAAGGTGATCACCATCTACTCATGGAAGCTGAGTACATTGCTGCTGGTTCTTGTTGTGCTCAATTACGGTGGATGAAGCAAACTCTCTACCGACCACGGCATCCATGTGGAGAATGTGCCTCTCATCGTGACAATGAGAGTGCCATCAAGATCGCTCACAACCAGCTTCAAAGACTCCAAGACAAAAGCACATTCAAATTGGTCATCATTTTCTTCGTGATCATGTGTTGAAGGGCTACATCTCCATCGAGCATGTGAATATCAAGAACAGCTAGCCGATAATCTTCACAAAGCCCTTGGATGAGAAGAGATGCAAGTTGCGTGTGAGCTAAATATCTTAGAATCTTCGAATGTTCTTTGAAAAGGACACACATCCCGACATTTATGCAAAATTGATGACTTAGATGTGCAACACATGAAGAAACGCTTTCTTCAATCAATGAAGAATAACACTCTAAGTGTTAAGAAATTAATGAAGAATTTGATTCTAAGAACCTCACGACAATTGCACGTGGTGTCTGAAATCATCATTCTTATAATGGGTCACGCCACCACCAAAGTTGAAAATCTTCAATTTGAGTTTTTCCTCGCTTTGAAATTTCTAGTTTTTCAAATTCTTCAACTTTGCAAAATCTTCACTTTTCCGTTGTCTTTTTTTCATTGATATATATATATATATATATATATATATATATATATATATATATATATATATATATATATATATATATATATATATATATATATATATATATAGGATTTATGTCCTCTACAAAGATTCACTTAGGGCTATTTCTTCAAGTTGCTTTTTTCGCTAAGTGAATGTGATCGGACCCTTCCCTCTATGCTATACTCAACCCAATCTATTCACAAATTCTTCATGTGCGCTCTATTTGAAACTCGCTCAAAATCTTCATGTGTCCTTGTCACCGAGGAAATTAGCGAACGGAACTTTTAACTTATCTTATCCAAATTTTCGGCTTTGTCGCTCAAACCGCTCAGATCCCACGATAGATTATCTATTCACCCACGATCTAACACGATCTATACTTTTCAAAGACGGGTGACACATGTCAAGTTAATGAGAAGGGTCAGGCACGTCATTCAAAATCTTCGGCGAACAGTTTTTCACCGGGCTATATATACCCCTCCCCTTCCTCACTTCCTTTACTCCGCCGACCGCTCTCTCTCTCGCCGAGCTTCAAACCTTAGCGCCACCGCACTCCATCGTCAGCCGGTGAGGAAGAGTTCACCGCTCGACTCGTCAGTCAGACTTCAGCCGATCAGAAAATCTTCACTCGCGCCAGAAGCTGCTTCTTCTCTCACGAAGTTAGCGTGAGAGATCTGAACGATTTAACTTCTAATCTACACTTCTGCCGTCGTTCTTCGTCCTGGTAATTAAAAGTTACTTATATTACTCACTTTGATTCTCAAACCTTCCTGAAAATCTTCAAAGGTGTTTATTCTTCAAATCTTCACACATATGAACACCTCAACGAATACGCTTGATTCAT